>PVKM010001428.1:0-24104 GCA_004027735.1 Carollia perspicillata | reverse complement strand
AATATGTCTCCTGATGTTTCTGCAGCCCCCTTGCCTGACAGACACTGACTCATATGAAGCCCTCAGATTTCTTTGAAATGTTATCTGTTGTTTGATCCTTGCCACCTGACATTGATTGATGAGCTTTACCTGTATCCCTGTGTGTTAGGAACCTAATAAAAAGCCATTGAGGCAACGACTCAGGATTTTTCTCTTTTGAGAGATTAGCCCCTTTCCTTCCCAAGCAGATCATATCTTGGTAGCATTATGTTCATCTGCAGTGGACAGGGGGTCTGCGGGCGGGCCCCCCCCTACGGGACAAAATTTCTGCAGTGACAATCCATCAGAAATGAAGTAAAGATTCAAATAAAAAATGGGCAGTGATATCCTAGAGTGAGCACCTGTCCACAGATTACTGCTCTTGTGCATCTCATTGTGGCACATGAGTCAGCATCATCTGCAGAGAGAGCAAGACAGTGGTGTGCAATCAGAAGCACACAGCTTCAGGGACAATCCAGGGGCTGGGTCCCAGCCTGTCTTCTTCCCACCTCTGTGTAGTTGGCAAGTGTTATAACTCTTTCAACCTCCACTGTCTTATCTAAAAATAAGGATATTACTTAGCTCCTCACATTGTGAAGATTAGAAATAATGAACACAACATCTAGCACTTATTGAATGCTCAACTAATATGATGGCTCCCTCTCCATTCATTTAGAAGGAATTTATAATCCAATGAGTGAGATCAAACTACACTTAAATCTTTCCAATTAAGATTAACTAAAGTATTTTAAAAAGAGGAAATAACTTCCTTGCTGTAGAGACTCAATTTAAATGGAAGGCAGGATAAAGTTTTCTCTTAATTAGGGAAATGGCTAATATACCAACTTGGTGAAATCTGAGTCAGGAGAGGTTTTAGAGAGTTCTTGACATTTCTTCTAATCCCAACAGCCATTATAAATTTTTCTAAAGAGTTCTTCCAATTAATATTCATGCTTTTTATGGTAGTAAGGGACCATTACAGAGGCATCAACCCTCTGAATTATTTGCTGGAAATGCTCAAAAGCAAACAGTTCCATGAGATGTGACTCTGCTTGGTTATGCCCAACCCTGAGAAGGCTACATGAGGGCCCCCATACACTACAACAACTATCTGTGTGCTAATTTGTGATTCATGTGGAAAGTGGGAAAAGAGTTTTGCACAAATTTGATAAAACACAGTATCTTGGAAAGCACCAATTAAAGGCATGAGAAAATGCTATTTAGGGTGAGTAAAGATTGATAACGACATCCTTTTATACTTTATGGCACACAATATTATTTTTTATGTTTTCAGAATTGCATAATGACATGTTTCCCCAAGGAATCCATCATCTTTATCATCATTTACACTCTGTTTAAGTGGAATAAAGAACTCTCTAAATATTATAAAAATAGGTTGATTTTAGCAGTTTAATCAGAATGATTTATTTTTCTTGCTCTTTTAGAAGACTCTTTTTTGTTTTGCTTTATTTTTATAGTTTATTTTATTTTATTATATTTTAAACATTTTTTACTATTGTTCAAGTACAGTTTTCTGCCTTTCCCCTCCATTCTTCCCCACCACCTCTCCCCATCTCCCTCCCCTGTTTCCACTCCCCTCTTTTTATTGTCCATGCATCCTTTATAATTGTTCCTGTAAACCCTTCACCCTTTTCCCCCATTATCCTCTCCCCTCTCCTTTTTGGTCACTGTCAGCCTGTTTTCAATTACAATGTCCTTGGCTATACTTTGCTTGCTTGATCATTTTGTTTGTTACATTCCTGTAAATGGTGAGATCATATGGTATTTCTCTTTCAACCTCTGGCTTATTTCACTTAGCATAATGCTCTCCAGTTCCATTTGTGCAGTCAAAAAGGGTAGGAGATCACCTTTCTTTCAGCTGTGTAGAATTCCGTTGTGTAAATGTACCAAAGTTTTTTGATCCACTCATTTACTGATGGGCACCTAGGTTGCTTTCAGCACTTGGCTATTGTAAATCATGCTACTATGAACATTGGAGTGTATAGGTTCTTCTGGATTGGTGTTTCAGGGTTTTTAGGATATAATCCTAGCAGTGGAATTTCCAGGTCAAAAGGCAGTTCCATTTTTAGTTTTCTGAGTAAATTCAATACTGCTTTCCATAGTGGTTTTACCAGTCTGCATTCTTACCAACAGTGCACCAGGGTTCCCTTTTCTCCACATACTCTCCAACACTTGTTGTTTGTTGCTTTGTTTATGATGGTCATTCTGACTGTCTTGAAGTCATATCTCATTGTGGTTTTAATTAGCATCTCTCTGATGGCTAGTGATACTGAGCATCTTTTCATATGTCTCTGAACCATCTGTATGCCCTCCTTGAAGAAGTGTCTGTTCAAGTCCTTTGCCCATTTTTTAATTGGATTGCTCATTTCCCTGGAGTGGAGTAATGTGAGTTCTTTAGAATTTGGAGATCAAACCCTTGTCTGAGGCATCATTGGCAAATATATTTTTCCATATAGCTAGTTCTCTTTTCATTTTAATGCTGTTTTCTTTAGCTGGGCAGAAGCTTTTTATTTTGATGAGATCCCATTTGTTTATTCTTTTCTTTATGTCCCTTGCTCTAGGGGATAAATCAGAGAAAATAGTGTTGGGTGGGATATTCGAGATTTTCCTAACTACGTTCTCCCCTAGGAATTTAATGGTGTCACAACTTATATTGAAATCTTTTATCCACCTTGAATTAATTTTTGCGTATGGTGTAAGTTGGTGTTCGAGTTTCATTTTTTTACATGTAGCTGTCCAGATTTCCCAACACCATTTGTTGAAGAGGCTCCATTTTATGCTGCTGCCCCTTTATTGAATGTGAATTGACCATAGAGATTTGGGTTTATTCTTAGGCTCTGTATTCTGTTCTGTTGTTCCAGGTGTCTGTTCTTATGCCAGTACCATACTGTTTTGGTTACAGTGGCCTCATATGAGGTTCGATATCAGATAATGTGATTCCTTCTTTTTTGTTCTTCTTTCTCAAAATTGCTGCAGCTATTCGGGGTTGTTTATACTTCCATATAAATTTTCGAAGTGTTTGTTCTACATGTGTGAAATACACCATTGGTACTTTAATAGGTATTGCATTGGATTTATAAATTGCTTTGGGTGGTATGGACATTTTGATGATGTTAACTCTTCCAATCTATGAACACAATGTATGTTTCCATTTGTTTATGTCTTCCTTAATTTCTTTCTCAGTGTTGTATAGTTTTTTGAGTATAGGTCTTTTACCTCCTTGGTTAGGTTTATTCCTGGTTCCTGTTTTTCTTGTTGCTATGTCAAATAAGATTTTTTTTCTGATTTCTGTTTCTGATATTTCATTGTTGGTATACAAAAATGCCTTTGACTTCTGGATACTGACTTTGTATCCTTCTGTTTTGCCAGGTTCATTTATTAGGTTGAACAGTTTTTGGGTGGAGTGTACAGGATTTTCTATGTACACTATCATGTCATCTGCAAACAATGACAGTTTTGTTTCCTCTTTTCCAATTTGGATGCCTTTTATTTCCTTTTCTTGTCTGATTGCTGTGGCTAGGACTTCCAATACTGTGTTGAATAGAAGTGGTTAAAGTGGACAACCTTTTCTTGCTCTCATCTTAGTGGAAAAACTTTTAGTTTTTGCCCATTGAACATGATGTGGTCTGTAGGTGTCTCATAGATGGTCTTTATAATGTTGAGGAATGCTCCCTCTATTTCCACTTTGCTGAGTGTTTTTATCATAAATGGGTGCTGTACTTTATCAAATGCTTTTTCCCCATCTACTGCTATGATCATGTGTTTTTGTCTTTGCCTTTGTTTATGTGGTGTATTACATTTACTGATTTGTGAATGTTGAACTATCCTTGCATCCCTGGGATGAATCCCACTTGGTCATGGTGTACAATCTGTTTAATGTACTGTTCAATGAGGTTTGCCAATATTTTGTTGAGGATTTTAGCATCTGTGTTCATCAGCAATATTGGCCTGAAGTTTTCTTCCTTTGTTGTGTCTTTATCAAGATTTGGGATTAGGATGATGTTGACTTCACAAAAAGAGTTTGAGAGTCTCCAATCATTCTGAATTTTTTCAAATAGTCTGTGAAGGATAGGGGTTAGCTGTTTCTTAAATGTTTTGTAGAATTCTCCTGTGAAATATCTGGTCCAGGGCTTTTGTGCGTAGGGAGTTTTTTGATTACTGCTTCATTTTAATCAGCTTTTATTGGTCTGTTCAGGCTTTCTGCTTCTTCTTCATTGAGTTTTGGAAGATTATATTTTTCTAGAAATTTGTGCATTTTACCTAGGTTTTCAAATTTCCTGGCATACAGTTCTTCATAGGAATTTCTTACAATCCTTCATATTTCTGTATTGTCAATTGTAATCTCTCCTCTTTCATTTCTGATTGTGTTTATTTGGGTCCTCTCTCTTTTTCTTGATGAGCCTGCTTAAAGGCTTGTCAATTTTATTTATCTTTTCCAAGAAACGGCTCCTGGATTAATGGATCCTTAGAATTGTGCTTTTCATCTCTATGTCATTTAATTCTGCTATGATCTTGGTTATTTTCTTCCTTTTACTAGCTCTGGGCTGTCTTTGTTGTTGTTCCTCGAGTTCTTGTAGGTGTAGGGTTAGGTCATTGTTTGAAATGTTTCTATCATTTTTAGGTAGGCCTGTATTGTTATGAACTTCCCTCTCACGACTGCCTTCGCTGTGTCCCATAAATTTTGAGTTGTTGTGAGTTCATTTTCATTTGTTTTCAGAAACTTTTTGATTTCTTCTCTAATTTCATTCTTGACCTATTCATTGTTTAATAGCATGCTATTAAATCTCCATCATTTTGAGTGTTTGGGTGTTTTTCCATTGGATTCTTTTTATAGTTTCAATCCCTTGTGGTCAGAGAAAATGGTTGATATGATTTCAGTTTTCTTGAATTTGTTGAGGCTTGTTTTGTGTCCTATCATGTGGTCTATCTTTGAAAATATTCCATGTTCATTTGAAAAAATGTGTATTTGGCTTCTTTAGGAAGAAGGTCACTATGTATATCAGTTAAGTTCATTTCATCTAGGGCTTTGTTCAATGCCACAGTAACTTTGTTGATATTTTGTTTGGAAGATCTGTCCATTTTTGATATTAGGTGGTGAAATTCCCTACTATGATGGTGTCACTGTCAATATCTTTTTTAAAGTCCTCTAAGATTTTCTTTATATATTTGGGTGCTCCTACATTGGGTACGTATATGTTTACAATGTTTATGTCTTCTTGGTGGATTCTTCCCTTGAGTATTATGAAGTGACCTTCTGTGCCTCTCTTTATGACCCTTTTTTGAAGTCTATTTTGTCTGACATGAGTATTGCTACCCCAGCTTTTTTCCCCTGTCTTTTTGCTTGGAAAAATTGTTTCCAGCCCTTTACCTTCAATCTGTGTAAATCTTTTGTCCTGAGGTGGGGCTCTTGTAGGCAGCATATGTGTGGGTCATGCTTTCTATTCATTCAGCTATTCTATGACTTTTAATTGGAGCATTTAATCCATTTACATTTAAGGTTATTATTGATAGGTTCTTATTCATTGTCATTTTTGTACCTGTGTCTCCCCCCCCCCTTCTTTTTCTTCCTTTCCTTAAAGCAGTCCCTTTAGCATGTCTTGCAGAGGTGTTTTGGTGGAGATGTGATATTCTAGACTTCTTCTGTCTGGAAAGTTCCTTATTTGTCCTTTTATGTTGATTGAGAGCTTTGCTGGGTAAAGTAGCCTTGGTTATAATCCTCTGGTTCTCACTACTTGTAATATTTCTTGCCATTCTTTTCTGGCTAGGAGCGTTTCCATTGAGAGGCCAGTTGGTAACTCTTTTGGGGCTCCCTTGTATGTTATTTCTTTTTTCTCCCTTGCTGCCTTTAAGATTCCTTCTTTGTCTTGGAATTTTGGATTTTAATTATGATGTGTCTTGAGATTGGCCTCTTTGGGTTCCTCTTGATTGGGACTCCCTGTGTTTCTTGGATTTGTGTGACTTTTTCTCTCATCAAATCAGGGTAGTTTTCCATTATTACTTTTTCAAATAGGTTTTTTATTGCCTTTTCTTCTTCTTCTCCTTCTGGTATCCCTATTATTTATATATTGTTATGTTTCATATTGTCTTTTATTTCTCTTAATCCCTCTTCATTCTTTCTGAGTCTCTTTTCCTTTTCTTGCTCTTCTGGGTGTTTTTTTCTACTTTGTTCTCCAGCTCGCTAATCAAATCTCCTGCTTCACGTATCTTGCTTTTTATTCTTTTCACTGTACTCTTCAGTTCAGATATTGTATTCTTCATTTCTTGTTGGCCCTTGCTGATAATTTATATTTTCTTTTTTATATTGATATAGTTTGCAGAGAGTTCATTGAAGTTTCCCAGTAGTTTCTGGTAAATCGCTGTGAGCTCACTGAGCTTCCTTATAACCATTTTTTGGAACTAAATATCTGAGAGTTGAGTTGCCTCTATTTCATTTAGCATTCTTTATGAGGCTTCCTCCTTTCCTTTCATTTGGGGATTGTTTGTTTGTCTTCCCATTGTTTGTAAGACTCTTCTTGTTAGCTTTGGCTTCTTAAACTGATCTGTTCTTGCTCCCTGGGTTTATGGTGTGAACTTCTGTGGTAGAATTCCTGTGAGATTCAGTGGTGCAGTTTCCTTTGGGTGTCCTGGTGTTCACTGCTTCCACCTACTCTTTTTTGTGATCAGTTGGAGGGGGGAGGCTATATGGTTTAAGACAGCAGAAGAGTATTCTATGTTATTTATGGTAGCTGTGGGTAAAGAGGAGATAGGCGATCCTTTGGGTATGTATAGTGTTAACCATGATATACCACCCATCTAGTCACTTTTTAGAAAGGGTGGTCAGAAGATAAGACTTTTGTTGGGAAGGGAAGGATTATCAGTTGGATCTAGAAAGCAGTGAGGTTGTGGGAGATCAGATTCTGAGGTAAGGTGAGAATAAAGGTTAGTAAATATGTGTAGTGTGTGAGAGAATAGAGTGAACCCCTACAGTAATAGATTTCAGGAAACTATGAAGTGGGCTAGGTAGGATCTTGGAGGGGTGTTGTGTAGTATTTTCAATAGTATGGAACAGTTATTATTTACAATAATATTAGAGTAATAATCATATGACAGAATCTATGAGATCTAGATACCAAGAATAGGGAGTATCAGACCTTCAGTGGTGTGCTAATGGAACACAGGTGAGGGGAAGGACAGTAAATTAGCAATACACTATGAATGAGAGAACAGGGGAATCCTGTCAAATGATATAATATACCCAGCCAAGTAAGGAAGACTAAACAGAAAGAAGATGAATAGAAAAATAGTATTCAAATAAAAGATGTAAGAATAATGTAAAGATAATAATACAAATATGCAATATCTTGCAGATTCTCTTTAATAGCAAAGTGAAATTTGTCTCTCTGTCTCAGCTTTTGAAATGCCCCCTCTTTGGGTCCAACTCGTCTTTTCACAGTTCTGGTTTTTTTTTTGTCTCATTTGTGGGTATTTAAAAAAATACCCAAAACTAAAAAGCAGACTAAGGAATATAGAAGAGATAAAATTTATAAGAAAGGAAGGAGCAAAACAAGAAAGAGGAAAGAGAGGCAAAAGGAATTGAGAGATAAAAAATAATAAAAAATTTAAAAAATACTTTAAAAAATCAAACAAACAAATAAAAAACAAACACACACAAATAGAAAAAAAACCTCTTACTGGTTTCAAACTGGCCAAACTGGTTTTTCTGTTCTTGCTGGCTGCAGCAGGCTGAGGGGCGGGTTTACAGATGTGCTTTCCGTATCTCCTCTTTAATGTAATCTTTATTGTGTTTTTTCTATCACCAGTTAGACCCTTATGTCACCTCCCCTGAGCAATCTTTAAACAAAGCAGTCAAAACAGACTTCTGGCCAAGATGGAGGCATAGGCAGATACAATTTGCCTCCTGGCACAAGTAAAAGAAGGACAATGTCAAATTTAAAAACAAAAAATAACCAGAACTGTTGGAAAGTCAAGCTGTATGGACATCCAATAACCAAGGGATCAAAGAAAAATCATTCATTCACACCTGTAGGAGAGGCAGAGACAGGCAGCCCAGTTGAAGGGGACTCACTGCAAGAAGGAAATTGGAGGACTGGGGTGTGTGAGGCACTGGCTATCAAAGAGGGCAGTACCACACTTGCATGCATATAAACTGGGAAGAAAAACAGGAGTGAGACAGACCATGCAACCCAGATTTCCAGCATGGGGAAATAAAACCTCAAAACCTCTCACTGAAAAAAGCTGTGAGGGTTGAGGTGACAGGAGAAACTCTCAGCCTCACAGAAAAGTTTGTTGGAGAGATCCACAGGGTCCTAGCATATAAAGAAACCCATTTACCTGGAAACTAGTACCAGAAGGGTCCAGTGTGCTTATGGGTAGCAGAGGAAGTAATTGAAAGCCTGCTGAGAGCCAAGTGAGTGGCATTATTCCCTCTCAGACCCCTCCCTCACATACAGTGTCACAGTGCAGAGATATGGGTTGCCTCGCCCTGGTCAATACCTAAGGCTCCACTTACTACTATGTAACAGGCACACTGAGAAGAAAATATGGCTCAAATGAAAGAACAGATCAAAACTCCAAAAAAAAAAAAATAGAACTAAGCAATGAAGAAATAGCCAACCTATCAGATGCGGAGTTCAAAACACTGGCAATTAGGATGCTCACACAAATGGTTGAGTATGGTCGCAAAATAGAGGAAGAAGTGTAGGCTATGAAAAGTGAAATAAAGGAAAATGTACAGGGAACTAACAGTGAAGGGAAGAAAACAGGGACTCAAATCAATGGTTTGGACCAGAAGGAAGAAATAAAGATTCAACCAGAAAAGAATGAAGAAACAATAATTCAAAAAAACGAGGAGAGGCTTAGGAACCTCCAGGACAATTTTAAATGTTCCAACATGTGAATCATAGGAGTGCCAGAAGGAGAAGAAGAAAAGCAAAGAATGGAAAACTTATTTGAACAAATAATGAAGGAGGACTTCCCAAATATGGCAAAGGAGATAGACTTCCAGGAAGCTCAAAGAGTCCCAAAGAAGTTGGGCCCAAAGAAGCAAACACAAAAGCACATCATAATTACATTACCCAAGATTAAAGATAAGGTGAAATCTTAGAAGTGGCAAGAGAAAAAGAGATGGTTACCTATAAAGTAGTTCCCATAAGACTATCACCTGATTTCTCAAAAGAAACCTTACAAGCAGGAAGGGGCTGGGAAGAAGCATTTTAAGTCATGAAAGGCAAGGGCCCACATCCAAGATGACTCTATCCAGCACAGCTATCATTTAGAATGGAAGGGTAGATCAAGTGCTTCCCAGATAAGGTCAAGTTAAAGGAGTTTATCATCACCAAGCCCTTAATAAATGAGATGTTGAAGATATTTATCTAAGAAAATTAAGATAAAAAACTATGAACAGTAAAATGACAACAAAATCACAACTATCAATAACTGAACCTAAAAAAAAAAAGCAAACTAAGTAGACAACTAGAGCAGGGACAGATTCACAGAAACAGAGATCACATGGAGGGTTATCAGAAAGTGTGGGAGGAAGAAATGGGGAAAAATGTACAGGGAATAAGAAGCATAAATGGTAGGTAGAAAATAGACAGGGGGAGGTTAAGAATAGTATAGGAAATGGAAAAACCAGAGAACTTATGTGTTATGACCCATGGACAGGAACTAATGTGGGGGAATGATGGTGGGATGTGGGTACAGAATAGAGGGGAATAAAGGGCAGAAAAAAAGGGACAACTGTAGTAGCATAATTGATAAAATATATTAATAGTATAATCAAAAGATAAGTTAAAGAACAGACAAAACAAAACCAAGTAAGTGAAAGTCATAGGGTAGCCAGAAGGAGAAGAGGAAGAGCAAGAAATGGAGAACTTATTTGAACGAAGCAAAACAAAACAAAACAAAACAAAACAAAAACCCTCTCAGATGGTAATGTTTGTCTCAATATATGTGAAAGATGTTAGCAAATGATGCTTCTCTGGGAGAAGTAAGAAATTTTTTAAGACAAAAACAAGTAAATTTGTTAACAAGGAACTGTAAAAAGGTATTGTCATTTGTTAAAATACAAATATAAAATCTGAGGCACAGATCACAAAAATATTTATTGGCTGCTTATTGATGATTATATGCTAAAAGAAGTGACAAAAGATGAAGAAGGAAAGTTGTCTTAAAGTTTGAATTTCATTTAGTATTAAATTAAAAATTAAAAAGAAGTAAATACTAGAATGGCATACTATATATTTTAAATTTTATGTTGTTTTTCATACAGTAAAATTATATTTTTAATTTAATAGGGTTGTTTTCCATTGTTTAATTATAGGAGTTCTTTATATGTTTTGGCTATCAATTCCCAATATTGAATATATTATTTGCCAATATTTTCTCTCATTTTATAGGTTCCTATTTCACTCTGTCCTCTCATGCACTAAAGTTCTAAATTTTGATGAAGTCCACCATATTTTTCTTTTATGGTCTCTGCCTTGTAGGCCAAAATTCATGTCATGAAGATTTTCTTTTATGTTTCTTCTCAGAGTTTTATTTTTTAGCTCCTGCATTTAGGTCTTTGATCCATTTTTGACTTAATTTTTCTTTATAGTATAAGGTAAGAGTTTAGATTTATTTATTTGTTTGTTTGTTTTTACAGGTGAATATACAGTTTCCCCAATACAGTTTGTGGAAAAAATCTGTACTTTCCCCAGTGAGTAATCTTAGTACCCTTGAATAAAACTGTTTAATCATATGCAAGAGTTTATTTCTGGGTTCTTCATTCTATTCTGTTGGTTTATATATCTGTCTCTATCTAGTACCAAACTGTTCTTGATTACTGTGGGTTTGTGCTAAGCTTTGAATGTTCTCATTTCTTGAAAAAGGAATATAAGTGATCTTATCTCTGAGATAATATTCTTGGCAAAACATAACTTGTCAGCTAAAGGAATACCACTATTATTAACCCAGGGACTACAGACCCAGACAGGAGACAGGCAAGGTGAAAACTGAGTGCAGGTCTGGCTGCCTACAGCAACAAAATCCAGACTCATCCACAGCTGCTGGTGAGAAGGAAAATGATTTTTTAAATTATTTTAATTGTTATTCAAGTACATTTTTCTGTCTTTTACTCCCGTCCCAGTCCACCCCCTCCCAATGCTCTCCACCTCCCTCCCATTTCCTCCCCCCTTAGTTTTTGTCCATGTGTCCTTTATACTTGTTCCTATAATCCCCTCCCCTTTCCCCTGAAATTCCCTCCCCTCTCTCCTCTGGTTACTGTCAGCCTGTTTTCTATTTCAATGTCTTTGGTTATATTTTGCTTGCTTGTTTGTTTTGTTGCTTAGGTTCCTGTTAAAGGAGAGATCATGCAGTATTTGTCTTTTACTGCCTGGCTTATTTCACTTAGCATAATGCGTTCCAGTTCCATCCATACTGTTGCATGGGGTAGGAGATCAGAAGGAAAGCGATTTATTCAAGTGCCAGCCATCTGAGAAGATGGGGGACTCTTGTCACAAAACCCTTCCTAACATCTCAGTACAGGCAAGGATTTGTATCAGGAGAGACAGAGAGGAAGCAGAATGAAGAAATTAGGGAGTAGGGGATATGGATGTGCAAGCAATGTTTTTGCTGGTCGCTGTATAAATCTTCAATGTCAGCTGAAGTCTGGTGTTCAAGCTGCCCCAGGCCCAGGCACGATCCAGGACAACAGGTTTCTGCAATATACTGGGAAAAAAAAGACTGTTAGAGCCTTATGGCAGGTATGAGTAACTGGGCCTTTCTTTTAAAGCATGCATCCTATTTTCTGAGCTGGGGAAAAGTATTGTTTCAATTATACATTATATAATCAAGGAGGCTATTTTGCTGGCTAGAATATGATTTCATGCAGGATGTGCAAGATATACAGGCTCTGTAGGACATCTTCCCATAGGCCTTGATATGTATCTTTATAGTCACCTTTCTTGAGTTGGACATCTGGGCTTTTTGACAGTTGAATCCCTGTGACTGAATGGTTGGCATCAGCCAGGCCTTGAGGCCAGGCTGTTCCTAGGGTCACATAGGAACAAAAATTCCTGAACTGAAAAGTATACTTGAAAAATTTTTTTTAACATTTAACTCTAGCTTCAAGAGAAAAATCAGGTTAGAGTCACAAGCTGGGTTTAACATTTAATATGATTAGCATGTGTAGTTTTATATACATTTTTTAATAAACTTATTTTGTTAGTATTTTCCCTTTTAGTTTTATTCTGTGGCTAGTCAGACTCATATAAGTAGCATAACACATTCATTCCTCTTTACAAGGTCAGTAATAGGAATAATTGTATGCAGAGACAAACATGGGAAGCCAGAGTTAAGCTGTGCAGATGGCTCCAGGGTTCTGCTGCCATTAAACGAACAAGGCTTTTTCTTATCAGCCCTGAACTTGGCCAACAGTCAGGAGTCTGCAACAGCTGTGTATATTATGAGACAAAGACAGGCACATCAGAAGCATTGCATCAAACAAAGCTGGAGATTGCTGGTGCTGCCCTGGCCTCATGCAGAAGAGAGCTGGTGTCATTCACTCATATTGTCTTAGTACAGGACCGGCACAGTTTGCCTGTGATAAGGGCAGAGACTGTGACAGAGTGTCACTGGAGAAGGTTGGGCAGGGAGAAAACCCCAAGGCAATTGGAGATTAGAAGTACAGTCATCCCCCGACTTGCTCCCAAAAGATTGCCACCCAAAGCCATCCCCATTATTGTTTATCTGTCCTTTTGGAGCTTAAGCCAGACATACAAAGAGGTTTCCTACCCTAGGAGAACTCTGACCCTAGGAACAGCCTCGTTTTTTTGTTTTTTTTTTTTTTAAAAAAACAAGATACAGTGAAGCCACAATAAGTGAACCTTGATACAGCAAGGGACGACTGTATACTTCACTGGTGAGTACCCATATAGAATTTTATATGTTGTTAAAATTATGTAGGTTTAAGAGTGTAGAAAGTTTAAGAGTGTATGAAGTGTTTATAAGAGTGTGGGAAGGGTTTATAAAGCCTTAAAATATATATAAATAATAAAATAAATATAACATCGCTACTTCGTGGATTTTCACCTATTGCGGGGGTCTCTGGAACGTAACTCCCATGATAGGTGAGGCATCACTGTATTTGCCCTCTCTGAGAAGGGAAGGGCCACCAGAAGAAGGGACTTGCCTGAGGCAGCTGGAAAGCTAGTGATTGGAAAGCTTGAGAAGGGAGCTTGCACAGAGCATGTGTGATAGGATACATTTTCCTTTTGCTAAAAATGGAATCCAAAAGAAGGGCAAAAGCAAATATGGGTCTTTTACTCTCTTGGCTTCTTGAGATCTGCTTTTGTCCCACATGGGTGAGGGCAGCAAACATAGGGTCCACCTAGGGCTTACAGCCCACACAGCCAGCTCCTGTAGGTAGGGTCCCAAACTGGGATGCATGACTTGCTGAGCTCTAGTTCTTTGGACATTATGACCCAGTGCAGCACAACACATGGGTCCTGAACTGCTTCTCTTTCCCTTGCCCTGAATGCAATACACAGAGACTGAGAATAGCAGATGGAGACACTAGCTATTCCCCTCTCAGCTGTCTGAAGTGATCTGGTAGTGCACCCCAGACCCTGAGAGAGAAAGAGCTGCAGTTAAATGATGGCGACTCTAAGACTCACAAGTGCACACCCCAGAGAGGATGAAGACCTCTTTGCATGCCTGGCTTAAGCTCCAAAAGGACAGATAAACAATAATGAGGATGGCTTTGGGTGGCAATTTTTTGGAGGCAAGGGAGGTTCTCTGTCTTGCAGAAGAGAGGCTCAAAACAGGAATGCTCCCAACTCTCTCAAACTGGAACTCTTCTTAATAAAAACCTATTTCCTTTCCCACAAATCTTCATGTTATGCATATACATGATGACAAGTGGTTGGACCCCACGATTCTCGGTTACAAGACCAGGAGCAGTATGTAACTCAGGAAACACAGCCAAGCCCAAGGAGACTTCTCAAGAAGCAGAGGGTGAAGGTATTTATTTGTACCAGTTTCTCTCATATTAATATTTCCGGGTAAGATTCAGTTAGTAACCTCTTCCTTGTCTACAATTTCATCAGAATTTTCCTTCACTGCATTTGAAAAACAGCATAGTAATTACCAGAGGGAAAGTGGGATGAGTGGAGGTAGGAGAGGGTAAAGGGAGAATAAATGGTGATGGAGAAAACTTGACTTGGGGTGGTGAACACACAATATACTATACATATGATGTATTATAGAAGTGTATCCCTGAAACCTACATAATTATATTAACCACTGTAACACCAATAAATTCAATTTTAAAAAAGAGAAACAATGTACAAATAATAAACAAAAGGGAGCTTGTCATATATATTCCTTTATATGTCTTTGTTACAGAAAAAAGTTCAGAATCCTTTGTTGAGTAACTTCCTGTCCAACATTGATTTGTATCTAGAATTCCAACCTGATCTCCTAAGGGGGGAGGAGACCTATATGGCTGTTAGATTTTTAAGGGAATTTTGGTGTTTTTGCCTGAGGATCCTCCAAACAATGTGAACCAATATTATAGCTTCATATCATTGACTTTCTAAATGACTGAGCGTAGTCTCAGAGATTTCGGAAATGCCAGCACTGGGAGAGAAAGATCAAATTTGATGTAAATGTTGTCTATTCCAGGAAACTAGTGATCAGAGAGAGGAGGCCACTTTCTCTAAGTCAGGTAACCTGTGGGTGGCAGGCTCACTGACTTGCTAGGTGTTTTTCTCTCCACTGCCCACTACCACCTACAATGAGTTTAATTTATAGTTACCAAGAGAAAAGTCAAAGCAGCAGCTGCTTCCTTCAGGTAAAAATTCTGAAGACTGAATACATTCAGACACTTCAGAGCTTTAACTAGGTACCTTAAATTTAATAAATACTCAGAAATTTCCTGCAGATTGACAGAGCAAAAAGGACATTTAATTAAATACTCTTAAGTGATGAAGCAATATTATTAATTATGTTGGTGTTATAATAATTCTAATCGTCTTCCAAGATTTGCTATTATAACAGGGTGCAGCCAGCCCCTCCCCTCCAAAGAGGGATTTGTAGTGGGGTCCAGAACTCAGGGTGTCCAGGAAATATTAAAAATGTAGGATGTCCTTATCCCCACAAGTCTGAACTGGGGGATGGGACACGTGGAGTAGGGCCATTGAGTTATTTTGCATAGCAACAGTTTTGCAAATAACCTCTACAATTTAACATATCTATAACTTTTGACTGGTTTCATGAATATGTTAAATAGCTGTGGCCATGCTTTGGGCATGGGAGTGACTTCAATCCATGATGTAACTGAGCAGCAACTCCCCCTGGTTACAGTGCTTTCACAGACTTACTATGGCAACCCAGAAAAGCTGGAAAAATACAGGAATTCTGGCAGGTGTAGTCAATTGTGGGAGAAGCTGGAAATGGAGATACAGATTCAGGCGCCGGCAGCCAAGGTGAGTCAGAACCACGTAGGATTTGGGGCTCCCTTTGCTATGCAGCTTAGGAATCTGGAAAGCAGGATATAGCAGTGATGCAGAGCTCTCTATTAGCAGTTTGGAAGAGTGCAGGAGAGATGCTGTGGGAAGGAAAGGGGTGAAAGAAGTCTTGCTGGTGGGCCATGATAATGTGCCATGAGGGTTTGGATTAAGAACTGGAGATCCCTGTGACACAGCTGATAGTGCTGGGAACCACGGGAGGCCTGTCAGCTGAGTGTATATTACTAAGAACCAGGAGCTAGCCAAGCCACAAACTTCTATGTTTTCCTCCGACATGGTACTCCTGACTGGTCCAAATGGGCAAAGGGGGAGAAGGAAGGACTGTGTGTGTTCATGGGTATTTTAAGGGATTTTTGGGTTTTAATGAAGACATCAAGTCATTACTCTAATACTGTATAACTTTTGAATAAATAGTTACTTTCCTTTTTACCAATCTCTGGCATTGAGAGCTATACTTTCCTGGCAGTGGGTAAGGCAAGCTTAGTACAGGGGGACCCAGGGAGAAGTGGGGGTCCATTTGGTAATAGTATTTCATCCCCCCATGAATCCATTCTGTAACAATATCCTCTAATAAGGGAGAATACTGGCATATGCACTCTAGAAGGCATAAGGCAGTGTAGCTTCTGTACAAATATACTGCAGACAGAGCACAAGCACTGTACATGCAACTACAGTGGAAAGTCATTCTTTTGTTTTTTGGTTCTTTGGCCTTTCTTTTCTGAATTCTTTTTTTCTTCATTTCCCTCCTTCTACCCCTCCTTTCTTCTCCCTCCCTTTCCTTCCATGGCTGGTGTCCTCAGGATTTCTCCTAGCTATACCAGTGTTAGCAAACTAACACAAACAGGTTTATTTTTTAAAAAAGTGTTGCCAAGCCCAGAGTTACAGGTAAGTGAATGGCCTAAGACCTGGCTATCCAATGCATTTTAGAGGATGCATTATATAGGGGACTAAGGTAGTTAAGGTCATGGTCAGGGTCGTGGTCTCTATTAATTGGTTGGTACTATGGTAGGGGGTAGTAGATCATTGCATCTGGTCAAAATGTCAGCCATGGCATTTCTTCATCTGGTTTTGCAACAGTGTGGTAGGCGGAGTCATTCCACTTTTTGGTCTGGACCTAAAACAAAACTGAGGCCAAGATGTTATCTTTAGTTTGAGAGAAACTCTGTTTTTTGTGTTCAACAGACCCTAAGGCCTTGTTCCTAAGACTGTTTGATGCTGACCATTAAGTCTTGAGGGTTTAATGATTAAGAAATAGAGGTATAAGATAAAGAGAGAAGCAGGTGAGTCAGGGCGATTTTAGGCTGGATGAGGCCAGTTTGAATCAAAGGGAAGGAAAGGAGAGAAGGTCATATTAAAGAAATGAAGTTTCTGTGCAGTTATACCAGCTTTCACAAAGGTGCACTCATCTACACACACTCCCTCTAGTCACACACTTCTGACTTAGTTCCTCTAGGTTTCCTCAGTTCAGTTAGTCTGGTCTTCACTCTCTGGATCTTCCACTTCTTCTGATAAACCATTCATCATAAGTATGTCTGGATGGTGCATCTAACATCATGTGAGAAATACTCCCTCCAAATTAAACACAAGAAAGCCAACATATGTTAACAAGATATTATAATACTGTACAAAAAAAGTTTTCTAGATTTGAGGTAATTTGGGTATTTGAGTGGACTTTGGGAGAGGCTGTTTTGGGGAAAGACCTTAAAGAACTCCTCAGAGCCCATGGTCCATGTCAGCCCTACTCTGCATAAACCACCTAGGGATGGACTAAAAGGGGGAAGCCATTGAGAAGCTTCAGGTGGTAGTTATTTATAAAATCTTACAATGATTCTCAAGTTCAGCTACACATTAGAATTAGCTAGAGGATTTCCCAAATACCAGATCCCAGGCCAATTAAATCAGAAACTCTGGGAGCAGGACCCAGGTATCAGTATTTTTAAAGGCTTCCTGAGTCATTGCAATGTATAGCCAATATGAGAACTATTTCTTGAAATTCATAATAACATAAAAGAACAAGAAAGAGAATGAGAGAAATATCACTAATGGAATTGTTATGTACTGAAAATATCTAGGGCCCTTGTGTTAAATACTTTATTTAATTGTTTTATTGAAAGATAATAAAACATCATTTAATGTAATTTCATAATGATACTGTGAGGTTGGTAATAATATTCTTACTTTAGAGATTAAAAAACCTGAGGATCAAAGAGTTTAAATAAGTTAACCAAGGCTGCACAAGTCACAAGAGGCCAGGCTCAGTGAACAACTATAGCTAGATGGTGTATTTGATTCCAAAGACAATGCAGTCTTGAATCCAGTCTCCCTTCCTTGTTTCCTATCCCTCTTGTTAGTCCACTGCTGTTGAAGAATGTCTGGAGTATAGACCATACTGGTAATCACAGTTATAGCAAGTAGGCTGATAAAGCTACTCAGCTTCAAACAGTGTGTTACCATTCATGAAAAACAAAGGATGGCTCAGAAGGCAAAACCAAGAGCTCAGAGGACAGAGCTGAGGACACAGAGGACTATCCCAGGACTGAAATCTCATCAAGGACCTCCCTCTAGTTTGCCCAACTGAGTTTCAAAAGTGCTTTGCATTGGTAACTCTTTCTTTCAGCTTTTCCTCAGTTGGGCTGGTATGTTCATACCTGTTATTCCAGCTATTGTATACTAAGAGTGTTTGAGGAAGATGACTTGTCTTCTCAGTCTCACTGGCCCACAGATGAAGAGAGGCAACAATTAATGTGGTACCATTAGAAGCCTCATCCATACCTAATTTAAGTGATGAGAACTTTAATACTCTGATGGATGGGATCCCTGGGAACCTTCAGAGGTTGTGACGTATTGGAAGAACAGAAGTTACAGAGGCCACAGGATGAAGTGTGGTGGGCAGAATCTAGGATGCTGTCATGATTTCTGCCCTTGATGTTCCTCCAATAATTTTGTCCCATCACATGGCAGAGGGATTTTGCATATGTAATTAGGGTTTCTAATCAGTAAAAATTAAAATAGGGCCAGCCAAAACTAGTTACACAAATCCTTTTAAAATATATATATTTTAAACATTTTTTGCTAGTTTATTTATTTTTTAAAGATTTTATTTATTTATTTTTAGAGGGAAGGAAAGGGAGGGAGAAAGAGAGAGAGAAACATCAATGTGTGGTTGCCTCTTACATGGCCCCCACTGAGGACCAGGCCCACAACCCAGGCATGTGGCCTAACTGGGAATTGAACTGGCGACCCTTTGGTTCACAACCCACACTCAATCCACTGATCTAGACTAGCCAGGGCTTGAAAATATTTTATTAATTATGCTATTACAGTTGTCCTGTTTTCCCCCCTGTATTTCCCTCCACTCTGACGCCCCCATCAACAATCATCCCCTTAGTTCATGTCTGTGGGTTGTACATGTAAGTTCTTTAGATTCTACATTTCCTATGCTATTCTTAACCTTCCCCTGTCTATTTTGTACCTACCATTTATGCTTCTTATTCCCTGTACCTTTTCTCCATTCTCCCTTCTCCCCCTCCCCACTGATAACCCTCCAGGTGATATCTATTTCTGTGATTCTGTTCCTGTTCCAGTTGTTTGCTTAGTTCATTTTCTTTTTGTTTTTTGTTTTTTTGTTTGGTTGTTGACAGTTGTGAGTTTGTTGTCATTTTAGTAAAGTTATTTCCAGTGAGAAAAGCACTCTGTTGCTGAGATAAAGAGAACCATAGGGTAAGGAATGACCTCAGGAGCTGAGAGCAGTTCCCAATTTGACATATGTATGTAATTTATAATCACAGATAATTAGAAAACTAAATTAATATAGAAAAATGTATATTAATAGCTGCTTGTTACAACATTGTATCAGATGTACAAGAAGGCCAAATTGATGGTGATAAAAGAAATCATCTAGCAACCCAAATTTACCTTAAGCTCAGGTATCCCTAGAAGAATCTGAAGTTGGTAGTGAACCAAAACACCAGAGCACTAACAAATCTCACACCTAGAACAATTTCTAACCAGGTTGGCTAAATTCTCAATTTCTAACCAGGTTGGCTAGAAGAAAAGACATAATCCTTTTTATATGCCTCTATATGATTTACCCTAGGCCCTTCTGATCCATTTGCACAGCTAAAATATTCCTTCAACAGACTCAGCATAAGTGGACTTGATAGCTGAGGAAATAATAAATTAACTTGAATATAGGTCAATCAAATTTACCCCAATGACAGACATCAAGATTAGGAGAATAAGAATAATGAGAAGAAGGAAGAGGATGAGGTGGAGGAGGAAGATGGGGATGGGGAGGAAGAAAGGAAAGACAGCACCAAAGAGCCCTAAGACAATATCAAATAGCGTAGCATAAGTATAATTAGAATCCTAAATGAGAAGAGAAAGGGGAGCCCTGGCTGGTGTAGCTCAGTGAAGTTAGCCCAAACCTGTGAAGCAAAGGGTTGCTGGTTCTATGCCCAGTCAGGGCACATGCCTGGGTTGCAGGCCAGGTCCCCAGTGTGGGCCACATGAGAGGCAACCACACACTGATGTTTCTCTCCCTCTCTTTCTTCTTCCCTTCTCTTCTCTCTAAAAATAAATAAATAAATAAATAAATAAATAAATAAATAAATAAATAAATAAATAAATAATTAATTTTAAAAAAGAAGCAAAAGGGGAGGATAAAAATTTGAAAAGATAATAGCTGTGAATTGTTCCAAAGTAATAAAATAGATTCAGTAAATGTCCAACCACAAAGTGAGTTCATAGAAACCCAAATAGGATAAATATAACAAAGAAAAAGAAGAGAGAGAGGCAGAATATTGAAAAACTGCTTAAATACATGATATTTAAATTGTTTAAAATAAAAATAAAAAGAAAAAATTTAAGACACCTCAAAATAAAAGACTGATTCCACACAGAGAAATAAGACTTATAGTTACTTACTCATCAGAAATTATGATAAAATTTTGGTCAAGATGGAGGCATAGGTAGAAATGCTTCACTTCCTCGCACAACCAGAAGAAGGATAACAAGAAATTTAAAAACAATAAACCATCAGAACTACCAGAAAACGAAACTGCATGGAACTCTGACAACTGAAGAGTTAAATAAATATTCATCCAGACTGGTAGGAGGAATGGAGATGGGTTAGAGAGGACCAGCAGCAAGGCAATGGACCTCAGGAGCAAGGTAGCACTGGCTGAACAGGAAACTAAAGACTCAAAGCCTTTAGGTGTAAAATATTGTGGGGATTGTGAAGGTGGAAGGAACTCCTAGTCTCACAGGAGAGTTCGTTGGAAGGTGGGGCTACAATGGGGCAAGCAAGAAGCATTCTTCCCTCTCTGAAACCTCTCCCACAGACAGTACCACAATGCAGCAAAGGTTTCCTCACCCTGGTGAATACGTAAGGCTCTTCCCTCTTACAACATAACAGGTGCACTGAGACAAAGAAATATGACCCAAATGAAAGAACAGATCAAAACTCCAGAAAAAGAGCTAAGTGATGAGGAGAGAGAAAACCTATCTGATACAGAGTTCAAAATGCAGGTAATCACAATGATCACAGAAATGGTTGAGCTCAGTTGCAAAATGAAGCAAGAAATGAAAGCCAAACAAAATGAAATAAAGGAAAATATATAGAGAACTAAGGGTGAAGGAAAGGAAATGGGGACTAAAATCAATGATTTGGAAGAAATAAACATCAAACCTGAACAGACTGAAGAAACAAGAATTCAAAAAAATGAGGAGAGGCTTAGGATCCTTCAGGACAACTTTAAGTTCCCCAACATTCAAATCATAGGGGTTCCAGAAGGAGAAGAACAAGAGCAAGAAATTGAAAGTTTATTTGAACAAATAATGAAGGGAAACTTCCTAAATCTGGTGAAGGAAATAGACTTTCAGAAAGTCCAGGAAGCCCAGAGAGTCCTAAAGAAATTAAACCCAATAAGGAACACACCAAGGCACATCATCATTAAGTTACCCAAGATTAAAGATAAAGAGAGAATCTTAAAAGCAGCAAGGGGAGAGGAGTTACCTACAAAGGAGTTCCCATTAGATAATCATCTGATTTCTCAAAATAAAACTTACAGGCAGAAAGGGGTTAGAGAGAAATATTTAAAGTCATGAAAGGCAAGGACCTACATCCAAGATTACTCTATCCAGCAAAACTATCATTTAGAATGGAAGGGCAGATCAAGTGCTTCCTAGTAAGGTCAAGTTCAAGGAGTTCATCATCACCAAGCCCTCATATGAAATGTTGAAGGGATTTATGTAAGAAAAATAAGAAGATCAAAATTATGAACAGTAAAATGACAACAAACTCACAACTATCAATAATCAAACCTAAAAAACAACAACAAAAGCTAAGCCAACAGCTAGAACAGGTACAGAATCACAGAAATGGAGCTCATATGGAGGGTTATCAGTGGGAAGGGGGAAGGGGAAAATGGTAGAGAAAAAGTACAGGGAATAAGCAGAATAATTGGTAGGTATAAAATAGACAGGGAGAGGTTAAAAACAGTATAGGAAACAGAGAAGTCAGAGAACTTATCTGTATGACCCATGGAAATGAACTAAGGTTGGGGGGATGCATGGTGGAGGGTGGAGGGTGCAGGACAGAGAGAGGATAAAGGGGAGAGAAATTGGGACTACTGTAATAGCATAATCAATAAAATATACTTAAATTATTATGTATAAACTAGGACAGTAGGAAATTAAAAGGCCTGAAGAAGTTGATTTGTCCTAGGTATTTCAGTGTGATTAGTTTTCTCAATGTTATAAAGAGTGACAAATACCACCAAATCTGAAATGTAAGTTCACAGGACCAAAGGCTTGGAAATGGAGGGCTTTGGTAAACTGAAAATCAGTTGAAACCAAATGAAAAGAGAAAAGCAGAGCTTCTAAAAATTTCCTTAAACTCTGGCCTTTTTTGAAACTCATCTCTAGTCTTCTTATGTATGAATAAGATATTAGGCTTTATGATCTCAAATTCATTTCAAGCTCTCTGAGTATCCATCCCCTGTACACCCTTTTCACTTGGGTTAAGGTAGGGGAAGAAACAGCCCTTCCCTCATGCCCCTACCTGCCATGAAGTCCAGTAAATGTATCTACAAACTCCTATCATTCTCAACTTTTCAAACTAGCTATTTTATACACTTGAGTGGGATAATGCTGTACTGATATTTTAGTTGGTATTTTAATTTCTTAGAATGTCTTCTACATGTGGCCTGTCACCTAGATCATTATTGAAGTTTTACACATTAAACACCCTGTTATTTTAGGTCACCTTATGTACACTGTGACAATGACTCTCAAATGTTCATCTACATAACCATCAAGCTGAATAACTGTCCCTTGAAAATGACTATCTTTAATCCAAGAATGCTGGGAATGTTTCCTTATATGTTAAAAGGGATTTTGCAAATGTAATTAAAGTCATGATCTTGAGATGGAGAGGTTCTGTATTCTCCAGGTAGGCCCTATGTAATCACAGTGTCTTAAAAAGTGGGAGACAAAAGATCAGGGAGAAAGTAGATGTGACAACAGAAACAAAAAGTTGGAGTGATGAAAAGAGAGTATGAGTGAGACATTGGTCTCCAGGAGCTGAAAAAAGCAAGTACACAGGTTCTCTGCTTGACCCTAATGAAGACTCTGATATCTAAATTATAGCCCAGTGAAACTGATTCTGGAACAGTATGAGAATGCCTTTGAGATATTTTAAGCCATTATATTTGTAGTAACTTACTGTAGAAAACTAATATGCATCCAGAAATGGTAAATGTGAACTACAAATTAGCAGTTGCAGAGATTCTGAGTTGTTCAGGAGTCCTCAGTTCTTAATAAGCACCTTGGGGATGGTGATGCTATTGGTTTTGAAATACATTTAAGAAATATTGTAAAGTCCTCACTGATTTCACTTAACATCATGCTCTCCAGATCCATCCATGCTGTCACAAAGGGTAGGAGCTCCTTCTTTATTTCTGCTGTGACTACACTATTTCATTGTATAAATGTACCATAGTTTTTGATCCACTCAGTCACTGATGGGCCAGTAGGTTGCTTTGAGCATTTGGCTGTTGTAAATTGTGCTGCTATGAACATTGGGGTGCATAGATTCTTCTGAACTGGTGTTTCAGGATTCTTTCCCAGCAGTGGAATTGCCAGGGCAAAAGGCAGTTCCATTTTTAGTTTCTGAGTAAATATCATACTGCTTTTCACAGTGGTTTCACCAGTCTGCATTCCCACCAACAGTGCACTAGGGTTCTCTTTTCTGCACAACCTCGCCAGCACTTGTTTATGACAGCCATTCTGACCAGTGTGAAGTGTTATCTCATTGTGGTTTTAATTTGAATCTCTCTGATGGCTAGTGATGCTGAGCATTTTCATGTCTCTGGGCCTTCTGTATGCCTTCCTTGGAGAAGTGTCTGTTCAGGTCTTTTGCCTATTTTTTAATTGAGTTGTTTGTCTTCCTGGAATGAAGCCCTGTGAGTTATTTATATATTTTGGAGACCAACCCTTGTCTGAGTTATGAGTGGCAAAAATGTTATCCCATACATTTGGTTCCCTTTTTATTTT
>PVKM010001427.1:30819-78336 GCA_004027735.1 Carollia perspicillata | reverse complement strand
CAAGCAGTTCTTCTTAAAGAACCCACACAGAGACTCACCTACTCAGTCTCACTCCCTCTGAGCTCCAACAGCAGGGTGACAGATTGAAGGGCACCAATGGTATACTGGGGAAAATGAGGTGCCTGGCATTAAGGCAAGCAGAGATCATTGCCCCTTTTCTAAATGCTTCCGTGACAGAGCTAGCAAACTGGCACCATATCTGAGACTCCATCAACCTGGCTAACACAGTTTGACCTACTTTGGAGATCCCCAGAAACTCCACCCCACCCAAATTATGGGCCCACCGAAGGTATCTTTCCATATGAATGGTTGTCTTGGGACATGCCTCACATCTTCCTAAATCCTCTCAAACAAGCAACAGCTAGCCCCAGTGAGTCCCAGGACTGGGATGAGAAGTAGCCAGCTTAGATTCATAGCTTAGCTTCTTCTGGGAATCTCCAAGTCCAGCACAAGTAGCAGCCGTCTCAGATTGTTTTATAGCTCATGAGAGTGGCCCCAGGCAGAACACTGGTGTGGTCTGACCTTTGCCTGCACCTCCTGTGAAATCCCAGAGCCTTTACACCCAGTGGACAACTACAGCCCACTTCAGAGCACCACTACCCTGCCCCTGCACAGCTGATCCTCCACAGAGGGAAGATGTGGTGATAAGTGGTCATAGCCAATCCTTGCAGATGACTGGCCTGGGTAAATCCCTCCCATCCATCTGCCAACAGGAACCAGGGCTCAACTCCAAGAGAAGGGTATACTGAGACCACATGAAAGGTGTACCTTGAGTACCCAGCTTGGGTAATGGAGAGATGGTGCCACTGGACTCTACAGGACAACTACTACATTAGCCCACACTACCAAAACATGTAGTCGATACAGATCTACCTAATACATAGAAACAAATACAGGGAGCTACCAAATGAGAAGACAAAGAAACATGGCCCAAATGAAAGAACAGATCAAAACTCCAGAAAAAGAGCTAAATGAAATGGAGATAACCAATCCATTAGATACAGAGCTCAAGACACTGGTTATAAGGTTGCTCAAGGAACTTAGTGAAGACTTCAACAGTATAAAAAAGATCAATCAGAAATGAAGGATACACTAATGGGAATAAAGAGCAATTTACAGGGGAACAGCAGTAGAGTGGATGAAGCTGAGAATCAAATCAATGATTTGGAACATAAGGAAGGAAAAAACAACCAATCAGAGCAACGAGAAGGAAAAAGAATCCAAGGAAAAAAATGAGGATAGTAAACAGCCTCTGATACAACTTCAAGAAGTCTAACATTTGATCATAGGGGTTCCAGAAGGAGAAGAGAAAGAGCAAGAAATTGGAAACATATTTGAAAAAATAATGAAAGAAAACTTCCTTAATTTGATGAAGGAAATAGACATGCAAGTTCAGGAAGCACAGGGAGTCTCCAACAAGATGGATTCGAAGAGGATCACTCTAAGACACATCATAATTAAAATGCCAAAGGTTAAAGATAAAGAGAGAATCTTAAAAACAGCAAGAAAAAAGAGGTTAGTCACATACAAGGGAGTTCCCATACGACTCTCAGCTGATTTCTCAAAAGAAACTCTGCAGGCTAAAAGGAAATGGCAAGAAATATTCAAAGTCATGAAAAACAAACACCTACAGCCAAGATTACTCTATCTAGCAAAGCTATTATTTAGAATCAAAAGGCAGATAAAGAGCTTCCCAGATACGAAAAAAACTAAAGGAGTTCATCATCACCAAACCATTATTACATGAAATGTTAAAGGGACTTGTTCAATAAAAAGAAGATCAAGACTATGAACAATAAAAGGACAAAAACACATATCTATCAACAACTGAATCTACAAAACAAACTAAGCAAACAAGAACAGAGACAGACTCACGGATATGGAGAGCATTTTCATGGTTGCCAGCAGGGAGGGGAGTGTGGGAGAATGGGTGAGAGGTGAGGGGATTAAGAAGTGTAATTAAGTAGTTAAAGAATAGCCATGGGGATGTAAAGTGCAGTAAAGGAAATAGTGTAGCCAAAGAACTTACATGCATGACCCATGGGTGTGAACAACGGTGGGGAGGTTGCCTGAAAGAGTCGAAGATGCTGGGTGGAGGGGGGCAAATGGGAGAAAATCAGAACAACAATAACAGCATAATCAATAAAATACAATTTTTTAAAAAAGCATGGCTGCATCCTGTCTGCACTCAGACAAAGCATGACATAAAAGTGGGGCTGAAGATGGGGGTAACTGAGGGCTATCAAAGACTCTGTCTGCCACAACTATTAAATCAGAATGTCCTTTCTTGAGATCTATGTTTTGTAACTTGTACCCAGTCACCAGGCAATTCTTATAATTAGGTAGATTTGAGAAACACAAAATTTAGGAAAAGGTGAAAGCTAAAGCAAAAGAGATACAAGTTTTCATCACTGATCTGAATTTAAGAGAAATGGACTTCTGGATTTTTGAGTTTGCAGCCTTGGTTAACCATACAGAACTGCAAATGGAAAAAATTCAGTTCATTGTCTAGAATACATCCTCCGAACCCAAGCAGAATTCTTTAAATCACTGTGGCATTAAGTGGCAAATGATTAAAAATTATATAAATGTTCTGATATTTTACGGAGTATATTGCCTAGTCTACAGAAAGAAATTCTCACTATAGAGAAAGGTTTTGTATGTTCAATGTAGTTTGAACTAGACCTTAGTGGATGGGCAGGATTTGGGTGGGAAGAGTGAACAATAAGAAGTAGTGGGGGTGGGCCTGGCCCAGTGGCTCAGTTGTTTGGGTGTCATCCCATACACCAGAAGGTTGCCAGTTCAGGTCCTGGTCAGGACATATACCTGGGTTATGGGTTCATTCCCCCTCTTCCCTTGGAGAGTGTACAGGGGACAACTGTTTCTCTCCTCTCTCTTTTTCTCTCTCTCTGAAATCGATAAGCATATCCTTGAGTGCAGATTAAAGAAAAAAGAGCAAGGTGGGTGGGGATAAGCATCATAGGGAGACCCCACTGCAGTCTTCCTGGAGTGAGCGTCTGTGTTCTCATGCAGGTAGTGCACCTGGTTATCCTGGGAGGGAACTGGATCTGGATCAGAGAACCCTGTGACACAACCATTGACAGGTCTAAGTGTGTGGGTCCCCAGTACAAACAGGACAAGCAGGACTCAAAAGGAAGGAATAGGTGAATCGAAGAAAGACAACTGCTTTTAAAATATGATTTATGAAGAACATATTTGCTGTATGAGAATAGAACTAGGGACATTGTTGGCCTATCTGGTGTAGAGATCAGTGCAGAATTTTGGCAGAAATGGAGGCTGGCACTCTATTCATACAGCAAAGACACCTGTGATAAGCTCTTGACAGTTTCATCTGATAGTGTAATATAAAATTATGAATAATGCTTTTACATAAAAGCTAGCTTACATGCTGGCTAAACATAATGTTAGAATATGAATATTTACAGGGGTAACTGGATTTATTTGGGTGCATATTAAACTGTCACCACTGAGTAACATACTAGTGTTCAAGTTAACATCCCCTAAGACAGAGGGTAAATGATACTATCAAATGATAAATTATTAGCACTTGAGATATTACCTAGATAACCTACAATTATCCAGAAATAGCTTTATGTTCTCCATAAGTGGGATGGACCAGGGGAAATAGTGTTGGATTTTTAGCATAACAGTAGAGGATATAATCCTAGCCTTCTTACCACCTAACACATCACCCTCAGTTTTACCATCTGTGAAAGGAGAAGACAGTGCCCCCGCCAACCTCCCAGAGTTAGTACAGCAATTATACATGATCGCTCATTTTGATAACACTTTCAACATGCATGGTATTTTGTACTTCTCGGTGTACTGTTATTATTTAAGCATAAGCCAAAATAAACATTACTTATTGTCATTATTGAAACACAATAAAAGTTAAACAGACTTGTTATCTGTGTTTTACATTTTTATCATGCTTATATATTAGAATAAACCAATAATCAGAATTCATAGGCAGCAGAAACTGCATATTTTTAAATATGACAGATATTTTTATTTCTAGTGGCTTATTCCATTTTCAGATTCTATTTGTCAAAGCAATTATTTATTTAATCCTTACAATAAGGAAAAAAATAATTACTTGCCAAGCCAAATACTGTAGTTTACAGACTGGGGACATGTCATAATGATGGCAAAGCACATGTGGGAGACATGGGTGTGTGGACGCAGAAGGGCAGCCAGCTGTCAGGATGCTGACAGAGTTTGCGTTCTCCCGTTTATGCAGCTTACATCCTGTTTTACACCTTGGACAAGAACATACCAATTGATGACTGGATTATGGAAACCATCAGTGGTGATCGGCTTACTCATCAAATTATGGATCTCAACCTTGACACTATGTATCACTTCCGGATTCAAGCACGGAACGCGAAAGGAGTGGGGCCCCTCTCTGACCCCATCCTCTTCAGGACTCTGAAAGGTTTGAGTCATTTCCTACTACGTCGCCTTTCTTTCCTGTGGGATTGTTACAAAATAGTTTTGGAGTCTGTGTCAGAAATTGCTGTAGACTGTCTCTGCTGGCGGCATGACTGCAGTGGACATTCAAAATAAGTGAAAATGCCCCTTAAAACCACAAGGAGTTATTACCTCACGGCTGTTAGAATGGCCTTTATCAAAAAGGCAAGAGATGTCAAATGCTGCCATGAATGTGGAGGAAAGGGAACCCTGTACTCTGTCGGTGGGATTGTGGATTTGCACAGCCCCTGTGCAGAACAGTGTGGTGGTTCCCCAGAATTAAAAATGGAACTACTATGTGGTCCATCCAGCAGTTTCACTCCTGGAAATACACCCAAAGAAAACAAAAACACTAACTGGGTAGGATTATCTACACTACGTGGTCATAATAGTATTATTTAAAATAGCCAAGACAAGGAAACAACCTAAGGGTCCATCAGTAGATTGTTTGATAAAGAAACTGTGGTATATGTACACAATGGAATATTATTCAACTATAAAACTAAAAATTTCTACCATTTGTGACAACATGGATAGATCTTGAAGGCAGTATGTTAAGTGAAATAAGTCAGACAGGGAGAGACAAATACTTTATGATTCTGCTTGTGTGTATAATCTAAAAAGACACGCAAACCAATAAAAACACACCGAACTCATAGAAAAGGAGATCAGAGGTTTGGTTATGAGAGGCAGGGTTGGGGACAGGGTGAATTGGAGGGAAGTGGTCAAAAGGTACAAACTGCCAGTTATAGAATAAATAAATACTAAGGATGTAATGTAAAACATAATGACTACAGTTAACATTGCTGAGTAATATATAGGAATTTTGTTAAGAGAATAGATCCCAAGTGTTCTTATCACAAGGAAAATTTTTTATTTCTTTTTATTATATCTATATGAGATGATTGGCACCCATGGTGGTAATCATTTCACTAGATATGCTTATACAGTGGTATATTTCAATTATTTTTCAATAAAGCTAGGAAAGATAAGAAAGAATATTAATTCATTAAATGTATCATTTAATTCTGAGAGCCAGCATGTCAAAGACAGATCTATTGTATCACTACATTTTCTGCCTTCAGCAGGAGACAGACATTTTAACTTGACTCTCTTTTATTTAGAATCCTTCTGGAATTGTGTATTGATTTCATGTATATTGGTTCCATTCAATATATAAAGAAACCCTTTAGCCATTTTATGTAAGGGAACAAAAATTTAAGCAGCATTGAAACGTGTGAATGGCATACTCTTGCCAATTTCAAATATTTCCTTTCAGGAACTATTGTCCTTATATATTAAAGGATTATTTTGTTATGGCAAGACAGAAAACCACAAACAAAATTAATGTGTTCATTTTAAGAACCAAGGTCAGCAACAATGAAAAAAATTTGCAAAATGATTGCAAGAAAATCCATGTGCTTACAAGAATAAAAATCAGCACTCAATTTAAAGATAGTTACAGGCTCATACAGAAAAATACTAAAGCCCAGGAATAGAAACCGCATCAAAATAATCTTTGTATACTGTTTTTACTTTAAAGTCAAGTATTATTTTTCTGGAAGATGAATAATTACAAGAGCTTCTATTTTCAGCATTGAAAATAATTAAAATAATTCAAATGTTGCAAAGCTAATATTTAAAGATAGATATTTAAGGCATGATGTCTCTTGCTCTAAGGAAGGATTCTTGACTCCTAAATCTATGACCACATTATACCTCTATGTTTGGCTGAAAACTTCATAATATGAGGGGGGACCCAAAAAAAACCAGAATTATCTTCTGGAGAGCAGGACCCTTGTTGTACAGAATTCCCCCACTAGGTCAGTGTTCTATGAACCCGTCGGTATCAGTGTAACAGCTGGCATTGTTGTAGAGGCTGCATTCAGCTTCAGTGAATTTTTTTAAAAGACTCTCAACATTTTGCCCATTTCATGATGGGTGATTTATGAGCATACTGTCCACACCACACTGAGTGTTCAGCAGATTTTGACCAAAAGCAATATGACCTCCATGCCCCACCCTTCCTATTCACCCAGTCTTGCCCAGAGTGACTATTTTTTGTTTTCCCAGGTGAAAAAAAGTCCTCAAAGGGAAAGGTTTTGCCTATGTGTAAGAGGTGAAACAAAAAACAACAGAAGCACTAAAAGGCATCAAAATCAATGAGTTCAAAAACTGTTTTGAACAGTGGGAAAAATGTCTTTATAGGTATAATGCATCAAATGGAGAGTACTTTGAAGGTGACTAAAGTTGAAACATGTAAAAATAAATACACAGTTTTTTATAAATAAATTCCTTTTTTTAGGGGGTCCCCTCTTGTCCATGATGGCAAACAACCGAAATACTAGTAACAGTTGTCTGACATTTTCACCCAGCTGTTGGACGTACTAAAAAAGAGTTTTAGGGTAATCATTTAGTCTATTTCTCAACTCTCCCAGGAAAGGTAGACTAATAAGTAGCGGACTTTCGAGTTCTGGTGAGTGAGCTATTCAAAAGCGGGGTTTAGTAAAAGCTAATCTGAACGTTTGCCAGGAACACACAAACAAGCATTCAGCCTAAGCCTGCGTGGCAGACCTTAATGGTGGAGTAGGAGTTGGGAGAGAGACAGGAGGAAATGAGCTAAGCTTCATCTATCCAGGTTTTCAGGACTTATGTCTAAATCAGATTTCATTCTGAATGAGCAATCAAAAGGAAACTGGTTATTCGTTTTGTGGGAGCATGAAATGTAACTAGATAATGTTTCACAAATGCTTCGTCTTTATCTACAGACAAGTGCCAAATTAATTTCATGCTCAAAACATGTGCCAAGTAGAGATCTCAGGGAGGGTTTAAAAATGATTTAAAGCATCCAAATGTATTAAGCAACAGAATGATGAGTTATCACGGGGTTTCCAGGCCCACACTGGTAATCATCTTGTGGATTGTTTAATGAACTCCATATCTTAGTTGGCTCTATTTACCCTAAGTGCCCTAAACTCATCTATTGAATGATATTCAGAATTAAGAACAAAGTCAGGAATTCGTTATAAGTCATAATAAGTCATAATAAAGGATATAAGAACATTCCTAATATCCTGACTGAAATATTTAATGCTATTTACCCTAAGTATGTCATGCTTCATTAATAGCCAGTTAAATTTTTAAAACAAGTCTTGGTCATCTATAGTAGACTAAGTTTTAGATGTTTTGAGTGCATTTTAAGTTATTTAGAAATTTTAGACTGCCCATCTTTATCAACAATGGATACTGTGCATGCATGCATATTACATGTCACAATGACAAATGTTATAAGGTAAAAAAAAAACTACCCATCATAAGAGATGTGAAGCCATGATGATGCAAATGTACACTAAAGACATAAAATACACTACTGCTCTCTGGTTTAAGATTTTCATTTTCCAAAGCTGCTTCCAAACATAAGGCCACTGTTCATCAGAGTGTAACTCTTGACGTAGAGAAAGGCTTCCCTTGGGTCCTGAAGCTGAGAAAACACACAGTAGTCTCCTGGGTAACAAGCAAGTGCTTTATTGTCATTGTGCCCCCAGGCAGGTGTCCACGGGCTTCATTCTTTCACATCCAGTCTTTGCAAAGACACATGCTTTGTCTAGATGAGAGTTTTGTCATTTTTGGTTTTAGGCACCAACCAGAGAGGTACAGGAAACTCAATCAGTAATCACTGGTTAATTAAAAAGGACAGTTATAATTTAAAATGGATTAAGTTATTATACACTTATGTACATGGTATAGGAGAGGTGTCTGACTCTTGAAATATTAATTAAAACACTCTTAAACTTGCTTCTCTGACCCATAGGCTTTATAAATACCTACCCCCCTTCTCCAAATCACCCTCCAGTACAATAGCTACACACCATTGATTCCGTGGAAGACGCAGGAAAGTCATGTTTACCTCTGCCTATCACATGGGACGTTTCTTCCAGTACAGTACACTTCTTCATGTTGGCCTCTGAACACTAGGGAGGAAGGATGCAGTGCACCCATGAGGGTGTCTGTGGAGGGATGGAGTCATCTCTTACATGCAAAGAAGCAGAGTCTTCAGCCGTGAGACAGCAGTGGAATAAGGTGTATTCCCTGGGCTTCCTTAATGACCATTCTGAAATGTGCATTTCTCTCATCCGAAATACGGAACTGATAGCTCTGTACCAGGACATGAAAAAGCTTTCATCTTCCAAGTATTCTGTGACAAAATACATGATTTTGTTGACAAATGGCAGGGGCCATTAAAAAGTCAAGGTACAAATGACAAGACTTTTAAGCCCTTATTTTTCTGTAATCAAAAGTAACTATTAGAATATATTCAGTCCTTGTTAGGAAATACTCTTTAACAGATAATCTTCTTGAGGCATTCAACGTTTACCAAGTTATATTCAGTCCAGGTTGGCTAACAATAAAACAAATCAGGAAGATAAGAATGCAGATCAGATTGTCCATAATAATGATGTTTATTTGTCACTTGCTAAAAATTTGCTTAGACTACAGATAATGCATGCATATAATCAAAGACAAAGGGAGACAAAAAACATGGAAATGAGATTGCCTTTTTCTTTCCTTTCTTTCTTTTTTTTTTTTTTTGATACTATTCCAAACTCTTCTCCCCTAAATATGGGGTACTGATTGTGCTAGTTCCCAAGTGTGTCTATTCTGGCCACCAGACGCTTACCCTTCCTATAGTGTGTGGTCACACGTGACCCTGACATATCCTTCCTCATTCCCCTTGGAAAACGGGTATGGCATTCCCTGCAACTTAGTGCCTCTCCTTAAAAGCTACATTAAGATCCTATTCCTGTCTATAAAGTACACAGTTAATTCAGTTGCCTATCAAAAGCACCTTTTATCAACAACCCCCTCATACTATAATAAAATGTATTTTGAGGAGCCTTTAGTCTTCGATGAGAAATGGGAGAGAAAATCAAGACAAAAATTAAATTGTGATGATTAGGTTAGAGAAGATTAGATACGATGCCCTGGTGAATTAAAAAGTGTTTAATCTTGAGAAGATACAAAGACACTTAAAAAATCTATATGAAGCTTGTAGAATCTTAATGTAATAAACTCTTTTGTATATACTGTTTTCCAAAGGGTCATTCAAAATTGGAAGTCTACTTTTTATTAAGGTACCTTTCCTGGTTTACTCTTTTCATAGAAGATGTTTACCCATTATTTAATATAAGAGAAATTGTTAATGATTGCTGTTTTAGGAATTTGTTCACCTGTGATGTTACATCAGTAAACCCTGTCCATCTTAAAGAGGCCTTCGTTAGCAGCATCATTACTTAAGTATTTAGATTTTATGCATTCTTTTGGACAATGACTCGTGTTCCTTAATTTAGAAAGGGACCACCACCTGAAAGACTCTAAGCTATTTTTCAAACACTGATGATGGACTTGCTGTAAAACTGCCACACAGAATGAGAGAACTGCCTAGGTTATAGGTTGCTGCTCAATGGAATGTATTACAGTTTCTCTGTGTGAATTTAACCGAGGCGTATGTAAGAAAAGCAGCAAGTGTAGGAGCCTCTGTGTCGAGTTTTGCTGCAATGAAGTGAGGTAAACATGCCCAGAAGACTCGAAGCTCGAAGAAAACCAAGGATAGGTGAATAATCCTAATAGGTGGAGACTTACAAAGATGTACGCTGGTCAAAATGTCATATCACAGCTCCTAGAAAAGCAGTGATACTAGAGATTTACCCCCTATATATTTATATTTGGTTAACAGAAAATAAACACCATGTTGAAAAACAGAGATGTTTAAAATTTAAAACAAAAACAAACTCATAAATACGGACAGTAGACTGCTGGGCGGAAGGCAAACAGTGGCCTAGGGGAGTCGAATATGTCGTGATGGAGGGAGACTAGACTCCGGTGGCGAGCACATGATAGAACATACAGCTATCTCACTAGAATGTACACCTGAAACCTTTATAACACTATTAACTGATACTACCTCAATAAAAATAAAAAACAAACCAACAGAGGGGAAAAAGTCATTTTCAAGGACATTACTCATAACACAACTGAAGTCAGCAACTCAAAACTCTTCTTCTCAAGGTCTAAAAATTTATCAAATTATTTAAATTAAACCATATTCATGATATTTCATTATTATTTTACTCTATTCATGTAAGAATTGGTTGAGTTCCTTTTTTGTAGAAAAAAATGAGAATATGAGCAAATAGTTTTCTTACTTAAAACATTGATAATCACTGGGTAATTGCATGCACTTTTACTATTATTGTATTTTCAATTAAATTTGTATGATGATCATTCTGAGTTTATGTTTTGAGGAATGTGAAAAATAACATCTTTTTAAGAACATATTTATACAACAAAAATGTTTTCATTTTCCTCTAATTATGTAATAGAAAGAATTTGATTAAGCTTGATTGCTTATCAATGTTATTTCAATAGGGCATAGGCCTTGATATGATAACTTTCTAACAACAAACTATTGGCCTGAAATATCTGCTTCCTTGCTGGGAACTGTCAAAATCTAATAATATTTCTTTTTCCCCCACAGTGGAACACCCTGACAAAATGGCTAATGACCAAGGTATGGTGGCTCAGTGTGTCTCTTTCCCTTTCTTTAATCAATCTTGTCTGTTAGAAATGTCAATCATGGGTTAGTATTTCTTTTTTCACCTGGGCCATACACCTCACCAAGCAGACTCGGGTGTGATAATTAATCTTGTTAATGAAGTTCTGCTTGGATGGGGCTGAGGTTCTGATAGGGGCGATGTAAATTTTCTGGAGAGGAAATTGTTTTGTCTCTATTCTGAAGGACCAATTAAAATGTCAAGCTTCTTTGTGTGAAATAAATTTTTAGTCTCTGTGTGCACTTCTGAATAATTCACATTAAGTATAATTAAGCTCAGCATAATTTTCAAGCTGCCCTTACACCCTTCCGTGAGCTGTGGATTAAAGTTCCGCAGCTCCACAGAGAAAGCCCGTGAATCATGAGTGCTTCTCCACGGCGATGAGCTTTTTTTAATAAATAAAAACACAGTTAGGTCAACTTTTTTAGAGCATTATTATTGCTCATTTCAAAGTTAGACAGCTTTCATTCCTGGAACCAGAGGCTGGATTGACTTGGAGTATCTTATTCTCTTTCCACTCTTTTGCTAAAAGCTGATTTACATAGAAAAACAGGGATGGTTTTACACAAAGAAAAATTGGGATAAATAAGAGATATCCACCAACTCGCAGGCAGATAGGAATTTTCTATTACTATGACTTGTGGAGTGAAAAATTAGGATTCCATCATTTTGATACTGAGGGTGATTAGTAGAATGCCAGAGGAGAAAAGAATAGTTTATGAGTTTTATTTGGGTGGGGATGTTATATTCTGTAAAGAAGGGAGAGTTCAGAAATGCTCATACTGGTTATAGTCATTTTCTTCTTTGGTTCAGAATCTATAGCTTGGGTAGTTTGGCTTCTGCTTTGGATGTATACTACCAGCAGAAACTACTTGCAAGCATCATGTCTCATAAGATCCAATGCTGTAAATTGGGGGGAAACATTCTTTTCAACAAGAATACTTTATAACTTTTGACAAATCCTAAGCCTCTGTGGTGAGCAAGGCTCACTAACAGTAGGTTTCCTATATGAGTGATATTTCAGTTAATGATCCATGATCCTATGTTCAGGTTCATCTCAGGGTCCTTACACCATGCCTCTGCTTAGGAGAACATAGCTAGGGTTTTGTACAGGGAATCACAGAAATAAGGCAGTGCCTATGAATGTCTCCCCAGGGTTAACATTTCCATTAATCACCTAGCTGCTTCTGCTTGCTGCCGCTTAAAATATTTCATGAGATCAATGTGTGCTAAAGAGTAATATTTTTAAAAATGTTAATGATAAGTAATTATCAGTTAGCACATATTTACTTAGGTAAATTAAATATTAGTGTTGGCCAAATGCAGAGCTGGAGCCATTAATTAACAGAAGTGATTTTCTTATTTAGGTTATACAATAACTAAACCTCTCATAGCTTCTTTAACGTAAGTGAATTTGAAACTTCTACAGGCATATAACTCCTAATTTTGAAATTATATTTAGGAAATATATATACACACATATATGTGTATATGCATGTGCATGTGTATGTGTGTGTATATGTATATACACATATAGAGAGAAAGAACACAAAAAACTTTTAAGCCACTGAACCAGATGAAATGCTACATCATTAGCATTGTAGCATTGTAGCAATGCTACAACCTATTTGGTTGAGGAAGTGCTCAAGCTTCTCTAAATGGATTTCCAGTTGTCCCTGGATTTGTTTTCATTGTTTTTCCTGTTTTTTTTTCAATTAACCATTTTTTTAAATATTACTCATTCTACCAAGATATATTTTGTAAATTGATCCTTTTATAAAAGAAAAGAGAATAAATTATTCCTCAGTTGCGCTATGACATGTGCTCTGTAGATTTTACTAGATTTTCCCGTTGGCAGTGAAATCAGATCAGTTATCAGGAACAGAAGGAATGGCTAAGAATGTTGCCAGTGACTGAGTCTGTTAATATCATCGGGCAGTTGTTCTTTTTGTCCATCGAACATTACTTAGAAAGATTCTGTCATATATTTTACTACACAGCACTTTTTTCAATCACAGCTCACATGCAGTTGGTCAAATTGATAGGGTCTAACTTTTACATCAAACTCAAATCACTTGTAAAATTAAGAGGGACTGATGACATATAGTTTAAGGGTTATAAGTAATATCTTTACCTTCTTACAAAGAAGGCATATACAATTTCCTGGTCATCAAAAGCTGTTTCTCAGCAAAATCAGTCTTCTGGGTTGATGACCACAGGCATGAAAAATTGCCCAGAGTAAAGATCCCTCTAAGATTGATGGAAATAGTAGGAAAAACTGTCCTGAATATTTCCACTCTCAGCACATAGCAAATCAGTTGAATATGCTTTACTGGACTCCTTCCCACAGCCAAATGATCCCGCTTTTTGTTACATTTATGACAGGTGCAGAATCTTGGTTGAGAGAAAATTCCCTCTGAGGAGAAAATTTAGCACTCTGAGTCAAAGTTAACTCTTTAAAGATGAACCCTAAATAGACTTTATCTTATATGAGAGAAAATGAGAAAAGTTTGGATTGTTTTCAAAGAGCATCTTTCTTTGTAGACTTTTGTCAAAATAACTTTTTCTTGTATTCTAAAATCTGCCCTGAAGAACATTAATGGGAAAAGAAAAAATCAGTTATATTTGAATCAGTGGTGGGTTTGGAGGAAATATTTTCTCTGGATGAGAGTAGTAGTGGTATTAAAATAATATACTTTTTGTGGAACTCATTTTCCCTTTGTGTAATTGTAAATTGGTTTGATCTAGCATTTATTTGCTAAACCCTCTAATCTCAAACTACTCTATAATTCCTCCTTTTTGTAACCCCTTATCTCTTGTTCTACATCTTAATTATTTTTTTTGGTCTCTTCCAGGCACATGTGGCCAAAATAATTATGAGATTTTAGAGATTAACCAGTTTAGTGTTTTGGGGGGTCAAGCAGGGTAGGGAAATTATATGAACCTGTGAAACATATGCAAAAGGTATAAAAATACTTTGCTTTAGGTTTTTTTCTTTTCCATACTTTGGTAAAAACCTTCTCAATTTTTTGTGTCTATATGGGCATGTATAATGTTAAAATGAACACTTTTGAATCTCTTATTATCACTCAGTGTTCTAAGAGCTTAATATGTATTGACTAATTGAATCCTCATAACAATGCTGTTAGAGAGATACTATTACAGCTTCCAGTTTAGCAATGAGGAAGCTGAAGCTCAGAGAGTGTCAGTGACCTGCCCATAAACACGCAGCTGGCACATAGCAAGGCCATGATTCAAACAGGGACAAAATCCTGCTTGTAATCACCAAGTATATTCATCACAAGCACACATAGTTTTAACATGTATGTATAAAGTTTCTATATCTAAAGTTTGCATATGGGTATTTTCCCAGTATCAGCCTTCCTTTCCCCAACTCTGTGAATGATCTAAAATGAGGATAAAGGGCTTTCAATCTGGAGTCGCTTTGTAGGAAGTGACGGTGTTACAGAACAGAGGTCCAAGGCGGGGGCAATATTTGGCCCACCCAGGGATGCCAAAAACTGTTACAGAACAGTCACGCACACACCCAGGGGCCCAGACTCCGGAGGATGGTATACTAGTACCATCTGGACCTCCTACTGGGCTTGTTAGTCTGCTGCCAATTGGAAAGATATCTCTCAATGCCAGAGATTTGTGAAAAAGAAAGGAAATGTTTATTTAAGGCTATACAGACTTAAAGTAGTGACCCAATGTCCCCATTAAACTATCAAAGTCCTTTAGGATAACCACTGATGCCCACCGTGCTTCCTTCTCCCCCTGTCCTTATCTGGGCTACTGTAAATCAGGAAAAGCAGCACACGTCTGTGTCTCCAGGTCGCTGGCACCATCAGCTGTGTCGCCGTCCAGGCAAAGCCTCTTCTTTCCTCCACCAGCACTGCAGGGGTCTGCACTCTCTCCCAGCCTCATGGTTCCCCTCCTTGTGAAGCTGAGAAGGGATTTGTGCTCCGGTTGGGGCCACATGGCTCTTCCCCACTGCCACCACCCCGTGGTTCTACTCCTACTGCACCAGCGCTGCAAAGGGGTCTGCACTCTTCCAAGTCTGAGTGGTTCTCCTCCTTGCAAAGCTGCAAGGAGATTTGCACTCTCGCTAAGCCTCATGGTACTCTGCTTGCACTGCCACAACTGTGTGGTTCTCCCCCTTGCAAAGCTGCAAGGGGATCTGCACTCTTCCAAGTCCTCATGGTTCTTCTCCTCAATGGCTGCCACATCTGCGTTTAAATCTCCACACCAATCTTCCTCTGCAGCCCCATTTCTGACTCCCCCCACAATCGCTACACCTGCCAAGACTCCCATATCCTTTTACCTTTACTGGGCTGCCATTGTGAGTCTGGGCAGGTGTGGCCCCATGGCGTGGGGCCAATCATCTCCAAGCTCTCACACAGGTGCTATAACCGGGGGGATTTGCCTCCCAGTTATGTCTTGAGTGGAAGTCACTCCCTTCTCCCTGGCTCAAAGCATGGTCATAGTTATTTAACATATCTATGAAACAAGTTAAAGGCTATAGATATGTCAAATGACCATGCCAGAGGTTAGCTGCAAAGCTGTTGATATACAAAACAGCTCTCAAAGGCCCTGCTGTATTTGTCCCTTCCCCCAACTCACACCTGTGGTGGGGGAAGGGGTGAGGACATCTTAATATTTCCTGGACACCTTGAGTTCTGGACCCCATTCCAAATCCCTTTTTGGGGTTCCCCTCTTGGCTGCACCCTATATCAACAGCACTGAGTATATATGATCCTGATGGTTCCTTATCTCAGGAAACACAAGGATGACTATAACTCCACTGTCTTAATCAACTCAGGAGGCTAATACAAAACACCAAAGACTAGGCGCATTAAACATTGGAAATTTACTTTCTCACAGTCCTGAAGGCTGCAGGGCTCATATCAAGGTCTGGCAGGGAGGACTCTCTTCCTGGATTGCAGACATCTTCCATGATGTGTCCTCAAGTGGCTCTCTCAAGTCTCCTTGGATCAGGGCTCCATCCTCCTGACCTCATTTAACCTTAACACTTCTATAAAGGACCATGTCTCCAAACCCAGTCACATTGGGTGTTAGGAATTTCACACATGAGTTTGAAGCCTATGGGAGACCTAATTCAGATCATAGCATCTGCCTTCAAAGGGAAAGCTGTTTTTGATATCACTGATAATCTCGCCATTTTTTCAGATGAGAAAGCTGAAGGTTATGTTTTGCCTGAGGTCACCAAAATATAGTTATGGAAAAAGCTGGAATCCAGACATGTTTCTCTCTGACTCCCAGAATATATAGTCTTTCTACTTCAGACATCTGCTATACTTACAAAAAAACTGGCCTTTTTTTTTGAGAGTTGCAATGAGGATAGTTGTAATTATAAAATATGACAAACTCTCCAAAATAATTATGAGATCAAACTTTAAATCTTAAAGGATTGTTTTTACATCCTTATATTCTATTAACTCCCAAACATTGGACTCCAGTTTGTGGTGTTTATGAGTAAATATTGGTAATTCTCTGCATAAGCACAAGTATTCACAGACTCATGGATGTTTCTGTATCTGCACACTGTAGCATTAGAGTAGGAGCCAAAGCCTTGACACTGTGCCTTAAAGAGACAGGAGTCTTCCTGACACCATCTGTACCACTGCTGAGATGACTTAGGCAGAAAAGGCTTGCTTCGAACGTTCTCAAGTTTCTTTAATTCTCCCTAGCCTGAGTGGGGCAATCTAAATCACAAGGCCTGCGAAGGGGGCAATGGGAGAACTGTAATGGCATAATCAATAAAAAAGTTAAAAAAAAAAATCACAAGGCCTGGAAAACAGGCATAAATTCTTAGGCCAGTTCATAGATCAAGAAGGAGGTGGTTTAGAAGGAAGGGAGGAAGGATGTACTCTGCTCTGAATCCTGTATTACGGTTGACAATACCCTGGCTTTCCCATCAGCAGTCACAGCGCGTGCTCCTTGAGCAGGGGGATGGGATCAGATGCCTCCAAGTCCATTCCGTCCTGCCACCATGACTTCCTGTGCGCCTTTGGGCGTGCACTGACCTTCTCTCAGCACCCTCACCTGTAAAACGATGATTTTAGCCTGACTTATCTTTTGACTTCTTTCAAGATTTAAGGTGATCAAGTTTTAGGATTGGTGTTAGAGTGAAAAACCCAAGCATAGCATCTTCACTTACTGTAGCCCTTCCCATTTTTTATTTGTTATCATCCCCCAATATTTTAGCATTCCCGTGACATGTCCCTTCTGGGCACTGTACATATTCTACCATACTTAATTCTCAATACCATCCTTACAGACGTAGAAAAAGAAACACAGAGAGGTTAAAATCAGCCTAAACTGTCTCAGCATGTAAGTGGTTAGGCTGAGATGCATTCCCAGGCTAACCTGAGAATTTCTCTGTATAGTTTCTGGAAATGCAGTGAGTCAGTTGCCTCCTACTCTGCTATCAACAAACAAAACCTGAAAGGCCTCACCTAAGTTCACCTAGTGTAAAGGCCTTCTGCTTCCTCAATAGGCTATTCAGGCAAAGTACTTAACAGTACCCCTGCCATTCTACACTTCAATGGTTTCAATCTCAGAAATAAACAGAATGTTAATTGTTTCCCATTTTGGGGAAATTAGGGTTTTCAAGGCAGTCTAGTCAAGCTTGGAATTTAGTTAATGTAATCCAAACTTGGTGGGGTTTGGATTACAGCAGCCAGGCTGTTGTTTGAAAAATTGAAACATTCAGCACCTTTTGGTGGGAGATGTTTAATTGAAAATTAAATCCTCTTCTTGCCTTATGATTATGTGTAGTTTCAACTCACTTTATTATTCAAGAGCTTGCTCCACCCCTTCGGAAAAGCTGTTGTTACCTGTGCTTTTCTCAGATTGAAAATTTTGTAACTTTAGAAATTATGACTGCTGCTGGAAAAGCAGAGACAAAAAATGAGTAATGTGATTTTAATAAAGTGTTTGGAGTACTTAACCATGTTCCCAGCAAGCAGTCAAGTAGCTGCTTCTGTCAACCTCTCAGGAGTTTTTATGTTCTCACGGGTAACTTTGAAAGAAAAGAACATGCTCAGTACTCATAAAAATTGATGCAATTCATGGTATAATTTTAACTTTCCAAGATCTGAAACGTAGACATTTTTATTAACAAGCCCTCCACAAGATTTTTGAACCTAGTTCTTTCTGTTAGACTCATTGCGTGGCTGAATGTCCCTTCTTTGCTGCAGATGCCAGGCTCCAAGCTTTATTCTCCGCCCACTTCTACCAGTGCTGACCTCTACCTCCTGAACTTTCATTCCCTGTTGCTGCCAGAGTGAGGTCGGTTCTTTGACATCAAGACCCTGACTATCTGAACCCAATTTCCTTCTTCTGGCCTCATGGCCAGCATATTCCTCCATATATACCACGGTCCAGTAGCAAAAATCCACGGATCCTTCTGGAAACAGTTCATTTGTACAGCTGAGTGCTCTACTAACTGGTGCCATTCTGTCAGTCTTAGAAATACTTTCTTTCCCAGGTAAAGTCCTCATCTTCCCTTCCCAATTCCAGTTTTTTTCCAAGAAGCCTTTCTTACCTTTCCAGTCTTTTATTCTCTCATATGGCCTTAACGTCTGACCTACTCTTTGCTATGTTGTCCTTTTCTTATAGTTTACTATTTATACTTTCAAATTCCTGGCCAGTTGTAAGTTTCCTGATGGCAGACTGGCAGATGACTGGTCCGACTCAGATGGTCATTTCCTTCCTCCCTGCATGTTCAGTATCTAATTATGAATGAATTATACTATGGATGCCAGATAAGTGTTTATTGAATTGAATTATGACACAGATCCTTTGGGAAATGCTCACAGAATAATCTGGAAAGAGAGACTTTACCACCTAATCAAAAGTATAGTTTGGAGAGCCCATTCATGTTACCTTGAAAACAACGTGTTGCACCTTAGGAGAGGGTGAGAAGAGTTTATTAGCTATTTCTTTAAATACATGTTTGAAATATCATAGGTATGGGTTAGGAGTTTGCTTGCTGGTTTTGAGATGCCCTGATAATTTTGCTCAAAGTCAGCAGTATTATCAACTACATAATAAACTGATCTCTTAGACACATTTTCCTGCCTCTGAAAAACCATCTGCTTTAAATATATCTCACTATGATCTGTGCGTTGGGTAGTGAAACTGTATTCAGGTAGCATTAATGGATTATCTTTATCCAGTGGTATACAAGACATAAAATCAATGCAATTTCCTTCATTATTGCCCGAGTAATTTTCAGAGAACCCATTCTAAAAACAAGAAGATATCTCAGTGTTCTGCAATCTTGCAGAGATGTATATTGATCATTTGTCAGATGACTAATCTGTCAATTTAACTTAGATTATGGGTCATGTGTTTTTCTCTTAGGATGGATTGTGTGGGTGCCATTCTGGGCACCCTCTGTTAACCCATTTAAGAAATGGATTTAAAAAATAGTACATGAGAAATACTACATCCACTTTCACCAATGTTCTCTGCATATTAATTTTCCATTCATGCCTCCCTGAACTTATAAATGTACACTCAGAAAAATTACTCTAGAAGTGAAATCCCAGTTGAATTACTATTCTACAGGTGCTAAAAATTTTTTGTCATGGAAAATATTTTCCATCTTCTCATGTATTCTAAAAGTAGGGGTTTCATGGAAACATTGATCTTGCTTCATTTTACAGACACGAGCACTTACCATAGTAAAACTATAGAAACAATATTTTGAGTGATATGTAAGACAAGCATATAGAGAATAAGTTGTGTAATAGTGATAACTTGAAATTTGTTCACCTGAACACATTATGAAGCATTCTAACTCACATGAGTCACTCATCAAACCTTGAAAATACAATATACAAACACCAAGCAATATAACAATAAGCACACTTACTAAATGAAGACATTACCTGTGCCCATTTTTTCCTCAATCCAGAGAGTAAGTGGCAGGGAAGTCATGGAAACTGTCTTTTGTCTGAGGGAGTACCTGTCTCTTCGCCAAAAAGGATGAATGGAAGTCTCCTTATAAGATCTGTCCTTTAAATAAAACATAAAAGTAACTCTTTAATGACTTTATAGTATTTTATAAATGCAAATGAAGATAAGGAAGGAGCTGAAAATTCTAGTGTGGGCCCATCTTAGAGCTATAAAATAAATTTAGAATGATATCAACTATTTTGAATAACTCTTAAAGCCTCTCCATCCTTCTCTTTTTCAAGTTGACCATGGGCTCATTCCTTTTGTTTTATTTCTCTTTCTGAAACCACCATTTCCTGGTTTCAAGACCTAAGGAAAAGTAATAACATTTGCTTAAATTATCAAAACTTTCTTCAAGAAGTGATTTTTTTAGTGAAATGATCCTAGTTGGTTAAGAGATATATAAATTCATTACTCTTTATTATCTTAATTTTTGGTCACTTCTATTTTTTTCTGTTTCTATTAAGAAAATATGAGCATACAGTAACACAAGAATTCTTCTTTACATTTTACAGATTATAATATTATCATCGTTTAGTGTATTTTGATTACTGTGTTCAGGTAAAATCATGATACTACCAGTAATTATATGAAAAATAAATTAGCAACAATCCATTTTTAATTTTTAGCCATATTGGGCTTTATTTGATTTTTTAAAACTATATACATTGAAATTTATTACCTTATTTCCACAAATGTTGCATTTAAATTTTAGTATATTCATTTATTTATTTGAATCTTTTTTTATTTTGAAAAATGTTAGAGATTTAGCACAGTATGCAAAATAAAAAAAGAAATTCAGGAGTTTTAAAATAAATATAATTGTGAAGCATAAAACACTGAAAATAATACACTATCTTTTATTTGCATATATTTCTGTTAATAATACTAGATATATAAAAACTTTTAAACTTAATACTGACTTTATAGCAGTAGATAGATTAACTTATTCTTAAATCTTTACAGTCAGAGTAAATTAAAAACCATCTGCAGTTATCAGTTGTGGCTAGGCCTGCATACCTGGCTATGAACCAGCTGTATCCATCATCACTGGATTCCTATCAGATATATGGTTTTATACCATCCCTTCCCTGAGGACCTAGGACTGTGCCTTGCATACAGGAGGCACTAATAAATTTGGAATGAATTGTTATCAGCTTTACGCTCCATTAATAAAATTAAGACCTCTGGGATCTTTTATATGTCTTTTCATTAACTGACTTTCCATCTACTAGAGTCCATTGAATCTTTGTTTCTCCGAATCAGTGCTTATGAAATTAACCGAGTTAACTAACTACATTCAGTATCCAATCTACAGCATTAACAATGCTTGGAAATGCCAAGCAATAGGGGTGTGCCTTCGTTAGTCTCCAGTGTCTCTTCATTCAACACTTTGTAGTTCTTCCCTTAAAGCAGGGGGAGACTCATTTTCTTAACTTATTATTTACCCATAAAGGATGCCTTCCTGGAATTCAAAAGACATTTTAGAGAACAGAAACATAGAACAAAAAAACTATACTTGATTCTCATGTCTTTGGATGAAGAGGACCTCTGACTCATCAATATCCTAGAAATGAATTTTGCGTTTCATTGCTGAAGTGGTGCAAGAACTCTGAATTACCATAAATTCAATCTAGCTTGCTGTTGATATCAAGTTTCTTTAAAGTACTTTCTATTAAGCATATTATGAGTTACTTAATTTTCTTTTGTGGTATTAATATAGGTATAACTAACAAAAAGGTAACCAATTTCAATATACTAGATTTTGTGAGTTGAATGCTCAAGCTTTGAGCTGCCCTCTCTGATTTAGAAAGCATTTCCAGAGTTCCTGTATCTCACCCAAAGCTCTAACCACATGACACCTGATTTTCTTCTACATGTTGAAATTCACAAAGTAATTAATAACCTTGCTGAATCTAAGAGATGCTACATCCATAGAGCTTTATGCTAAAGTAATATATATGGATGTGCTTGTGGGCTTGTTTTTGCATCTTCCCATGAACTAGCTGGGAGAGGGAGAAACTTCATTAAAAAGACATTTGTTGGGATGCTAGAGGAAAAAGAAAGTTCTCCACAGGCTACCTACCCAATTTCCAGCCAGTGTGGGATTACTCCCCACAGGAATCATTTATTGCTTTACTGGCTTAAGTGATGGGGTTGTTAGCATCTTGTTTGCCTGACTGCTTTGCAATCTAGTTGCTTTCATATATGAGAAAAGACGTCTTAATATTTATACAGAACTTCTGTCTCACTTCATTTCTTCCAACATTGATCTTACACTGTCCCACGGGCAAAGCTTATCCTCTGCTCACTGAAACTCCAAATGTGTCTGAGTCGAAGTAAGGTACCTTGAAAAGGGGTTCAGCTTGTCCAAATTTTAGTCAACCCACCAAAATGTTCACAGTCGGTACTTGTTTCAATGGCTTCGCTCACCACCCCCACCCAAATAGAAGCCCTCATCTTAATGTCCACATCTTTATAAACCCACAGCGATGGGCCAGCAAACTTTAAATGCACCAATTTATGATGAAAACAGAATCTGTGGTGATTGCCTTAATTTACATATAGCTTGTTGGAAGCTTGACATCCGAACTTCAGCTCTGACTTGATATCAAAAGAACTTTAAAATTGTGGATGTATAATCTGTTAACAAGATGTAAGTCACTGAGTGAAGGTTGAGGACTGTTGTAGACTTGAGACATGAAAGGTGAAGAGTCTTCATTCTCTCCTCTCTGATGTATAGATTTAAGGTTCAAGTTCAGTACCAGATGCCAATAAACCTGATTAAGACCTGATAATATTAAAGGACAGCTAGAAATTTCTAGGGGGAAGGACAAAGTTGCTGTTGTCTCTCTGGATATGATCTCTTCACATCGATGTGAATAACAACTGAGTGTTAAGAGGAAGATGGAACCACCTCAACGTGGACCCTGAAATACACTCTTGATGTTGAGAGAGGGGACCTTCAGGGAAGGGACAAGCCTGTGCAGTGAACTCTTAGCATCTGCCAAGTGCAAGATTGCCATTTGTTTCAAAGGAACTCTGGGACTTTACATCCAACCTAAGAAGCCTGGACATGCCTCTAGCCATAGCAGCGAACAAGCCGCTCCTGCCCAGGTGTGCTGGGATTTCCAGTTCCTATGTAAAGCTACTAACTACTAGGCAGTTTGTGGGAGGCACCCACACTTAATGTTCAAGTTCAAACAACAGAGGACGGTTACTTTGGCACAGAAGGCTCCTTCTCTGGCAGGGAGCTATTTCCATCACATCTTTCCATGGTTGGTGGTAAAGGAGGCTTTTGTATCTTGGGTAAATGCTCCTCCCTGAGGAGCCTGCAGAGTCGAGTGAAGGGATACAAACCAGAGTTTCCCAGGTAGATTGTGTTTCCTCCCACTTACCTTCCTGCTGGGGTCCAGGGCTGCAAGACTGGAGGGAAGACACCTGAGTGGATTCAATGATTTCAAAGAATAAAGACAAGATAAAAGACACGACAGAGATTAAAACAAACACAGCAAAACAGGAAAAAAGCTTACCTTATCAGAAAGCACCCGTGTCTTCCCTATAATGACAAACAGCAGACAGGCCTTGAGTTCTGGACTTCATCAGCTAAGGCTAGCATGAGGTATTAAAACATATTTTGATGAAATCATGAACCGATTCCCATGCAGGGCTGATTGAGTTTGAGCCATGAAGAACTAAAGACTTTAGACGTGATTTTATAGACTCAGAGAAATTAAGTGACTTGCCCAAGGTCACACAGCAATGGGTACATACAAGCAGCATTCTGAATTCTGTGTTTCTTTTCCACAATTTATTTTATGTAATGGGTGATAAAAAGGATTGAATGGCTTTTGAGGATTTTATACCTCTTTCATTGGTCAAGAGGTTCTTTGTAAAGCCTAAGTTTATCTTTGTATCTGAATAAACTCATGAGCTATGGAGGGGTTAGTTTTCCTCTCTTTTTTAAAAAAAGATTTAATTTGTTTCTTCACAACTATTTTCTAAATAAAATGATGAGATCTTGAGAATGCTTCAGTAAGAGGAGTGTTGGGTTTGCAAAAGAAGGTCTCAAGACTCGATAGTCTTAAAGAAGAAAACTAAAATCTACACATTTGAGAAAACAATGGATGTTAATATAGTTGACTGCCCCAGCGGCTTCCTCTACACCATCTACCAAGTATAACCACTTTCAGATAAATAACTCCCTGAAGCAAATAAAAGGGAGAATTAACTGTGTTCTTGTATGTGCTTTCATATAAATTCAACTCTAGAATGTTTTCCCAAAAATGACCTACCCAGTAGAAATCTAGAACACAAAAATATAATTAAATATTTACAGTTCTACAAACGTATCAAGAAACGAAGGAATTACACTTGGATGATACAGTAATTATGTCTGGTTAATGACTGGCTCAATTCTGTTAAGTGCTACTTTTACAGCTGTGGAACACCCAGTGGAAGGTGATGTTTCCAATAATGTAACACTAAAGAAGCCTTCTTCTTTCCCTGGTGTGTTTGTCAGAAACATTCAGACCACATGGGCTGTGACATACTCCCACCAACCTGCCCCGCCCCCACACCTTTACACCATTTCTGATATTTCCTTCCCAGGCACCTAGCTGACACATAACACAAAGACTACCGAAAGCCCAGTTACAAGGTGAAGTGTGTTGTTCCCTGTACAGTAATAATTTGCTACCAAGTCATGCCAGATGGGCAGCAGCATAGGCAGAACCTGTTGCAGCAAAACAGAGGTTAGTTTTGCCTCTCTGGGAGCTGTGACAAGCAAGCAGAGATGTTTACAAAAGCAACATTTAGACTAGTACTGCTACTGTACATTTAACAAGAATATTGGGGTGGGGGTGGGAAAGAGGAGGAGGATGGGAGTTTTTCCTAATTCCTAAGAGGAATTAAATTTAGCTTGTTTAATAGTTTATTTTCATAACAGATTTTTTCTCACACATAGAAAATAATATTTTCTCATAGGTATAATGGTATTAACAGTCTCTGGCTTTCTTTGAGGTGGCCAAAATAATCATGTCCAATTGTTTGTGTTTTAAAATATTTATTATTGCTGTCAGTCTGTGTTGTTTCCTTTGTGCTTTCATATTATATATGCACTAACATTTTGGTATGTTTTCCCAATAAATAGGTCGTCATGGAGATGGAAGTTATTGGCCAGTTGATACTAATTTGATTGATAGAAGCACTCTCAATGGTGAGTATATAAATTAGGTTATATTGGATTAGTTATATTAATTAAATGGTTACTTCTAGAGTGTCTGAGACTCATTTTTGATTGACTGCAAGTGCCAAGATTCCCAGACTTAGGGTTTTAGTGGGATTAACAGAAACATGAAGTTATTAACAAATCTGTAGCTTGTTCTATCAGAAGACAGTGCCAGCGAGAAGTGGCAAGTACACAAAACAGAGTCCAAAAAGCCAAAGCATAGAGAATTTCATAACTGCCAGAGGGTTGTTAAATCTCTAGATTTTAAAAGGTTGCATGTATTTAAAATATTTCCAAATGTTCAGTTTTATCAGAGAGAGGCGGTACCTACGATACACTGGACTGAAATCCACTCAGTTTCACAAACTGACATTACTGGTACTTTTTGCCCTAAGAGTACATTTACTCTTCAGAATCCTCTAGCACCTTGTAGTCAACTTCCCTTCACAAGGTCAAGATTACACACTTTTTCCTGCTCATCCTCATGGAGAATTCACATACTCTTGGCTTTGAGGATGACAGGATGGAGGTAATCTTAGAACTGTGTGGAAGAGGCAGATTGGGATTGGAGATGTCTCCTAGGATCTCGTCCTGAGTTTTGCTGAAATAGAAACTCGGGGCAGTGGGATTCTTACTAGCCACGCTCCAAGGGACTGATGTATATATGATAACTTCCTTCTACAGGTTCTTAAAAAAGTGTCCGTGTTTCTGTTGATAGTCTTGTTTTACTAAAAACAGATTTCATATATTCGAAACACAAATGCGAACGCATATAACTGTCATCAAGTTTAGGATCTGAAATACTCAGCAATGCAATGGAAATCCCTTGTATGTCTCTACCTTAGCACACACTTCTCTCACTTTCCTCTCTTGCTCACGGTGTTGGAACCGCTCTCTCAAATACACTATTTACCGTATGTGTACATGTGTCCCTAAACATTACGGTCTGAGTGCACGTGTTTCTAACCTTCAGAAATGGCGTCGCCCTGCAGGCATACTGCTGCAGCATGCACTTCTCTTTGTTGAGATTTTGTTTTTAAGATTGATTCATGTATTTGCAAATAGCTCTCCTTCATTTGTCCTTGCTGCCATATAGTACTCTGTTTTATGAAAATATCACGATGATTTATTTAACCATTTTAGCAGGTTTTCATGGGAAATTTGATTAATGAACAGCTAAATATCCATTTGATTGGTCTTCTGTTAAAAAAAATCCATATGAGAAGCCAAAATTGCAATCTAAAAGCAGTTGCTGACCATGAAATTAGGGGAAAGGGGTAAGTTACGTGATTATTGCCCATCACAGGCTATGATAACCCAATGCATCCATTTCCCCAAAGAGCATATTTCTAATCTGAGGAGTAGATGGGATGTTCCATTGAAAGCTCAGTGTTCTCCCTGCCCTGGCCAGGGGGGGACTCAAGAACATATTTCTACCTGTTGACTCTTCTGGTTGCCAGGCATACCCCACACTGTTATTAATGCATTACTTAGCCAGACAAGTATAATTTCTTACATTTAAACTTCGTAAATATATTCTAATCAAGCCTACCTAAGGCTATATCTAGGATATTCTATCCAGGTTGCTACAGCTCTCACCACTTCTGTTGTCTCTTACATAGTTACTCTTCCCTCCCTTTAGTACTTCTTTAGTACTTTCTTTGGTAACATTCTTTGTCTTTTATAGGTACTGGAGTTTTAGATGCCTACTATAGCTAGTGCCTGGCTCTGATAGTTTCCAGGTTCTGATATACACAAGAGGAACTTTGGCAGTTTCACAGGAGAAACATGAGAGGAGGGATGTGTTGGGGCTGAAAACAGACCAAGGGCCTGTTATGAAAGGGGCTAGGTGTGGTAATTCTCTCCCCTAGACTTTGCCAGTTTCATTCTCTGGCTTCACTTTTTATCTGAAGTCTCAACAATATGCCAAACACACTGCAAGCACCTGAGTAGTCAGTAAGAAATGCTATGAAGCCCTCACTGCAGGCAGGGTACTTGCTATGAGCCATGAGACATGTTGGAAAATGACCACTGCAGAAGCAATCAGCAAAGAGGGAGAATTACCCATATGGACACAGCTGAGAAGCACACTCCAGAAAGTTGAAAGAGAATGAGAAAAATCCCAGAAATGTGAGAAAAGGGAAAGAAGGTTGCTGTTGAAATTGTGAGGAAACATAATTGTAGTATTTGATACTTTGAGACAAAGAGGTTCTAGCTTTGGCGTCCATACCAGGAATTCAGATTTTCCTGTTCAGAATCACCCTGTGGAACTTTGAGATGCTATATCTAGGGGAGTTTCAGGTTGGAGTTCATTCCCAGCTAAAGGCATGGCTACAGGGCAATACTTTTCAAAAAGACAGAGTGCCAGGAAACTAAAGATGGCATCGGTATAGATAATTGAGAAAGAACCATTATCATCGCCAGTTGAGCCATGTTACATCTGTGAAAGGCAGAGTGGATATTTGCTACAGACACGGAACTATGTATTCTCTTAACTGTGTCCTAAAGAACTTTAATTTTAGATAGGATTGCCAAATTTAGCACCTAAAACTACAGGAAGCTGAGTAAAACCTAAATCATTTCTAATTGTCTATAAATATGAGATGAAGAAAAATACTGCAAGGGATTTTCACTGCAATATTTCTCAATGTACATATGCATGGGCAGCTAGAAATAATTCAAATAACTCAATCTCTTTATTTTTAATTACTAAATCTGGACTTTGCAATTATGGATCAAGTTTAAAACCTTGGTATTGACTATTTGAACTTGAACTTCCAAATAATACAAATTCTCTGGTTGAAAAGAAACCCCTGCACAAATTTGATGTTAACAGGTTAGTCAACAATAACTTTTCATAGCAGTCAGACCCCAGAGGAAGGAAATGACAGTAGTTGGGAGAAATGCTTTTCCTTGCAATTTTTGCCATTGTGTTTAATATTACTAGTGAAAAATAATCGTAAAGGTGATTGTGATTAATTTGAAATACATTATCTGACAGGAGGAAGCTATGAAGATAAAAATAGACAAATGGCCTCTAGTTACCTTGAACCAGTTTAGATTATTGACCTTATTCCTTCTTAATTTCCTGCATCAGTTCATCAGGTCATAGGTATTTCTTGTTAAATGCATGGGATGAAAAAAGCACCTGAAATATTTCAAGAATCCCCACTGGAATAACGAATTACTATGGGCTACTTGACTAAGGTGAATTGATAACCTCAGAGAGACACGCATGCTGGGGGGCAGACTTAATCTGTTTTCTTTTCCTGTTTTGCCAGCAGATAAATGATAGTAAATTTGTCATTTGACTTTAGCTTGGGCCAGTACAAGCAAATAAGCAAAGGCATCTAAAAACCTTAGCTCCTGATTAAAATCATGCTCATGTCTTTTGCCTGAAGAAGGGGCAATATTTTCCATATTTATGGACAAATGACACCCTGACTAATAAAACTCCAACCCCACCCAACCTTTGAAAGGTAGGCTGAATTAACAAGAACATCATAAAATCTGAATTTTTGAACCTTATATACAAGGAAGAATTCCATACATCATCTCTAGAGTGATGGACTTTTGGAGGTGTCCTCTCTCTCCCTACCTTCCTGGATTCATCCTTCAGTGCGTTGTAAAGAATAATGGCTTCTTGTCAGGATACTTAAGCCAGCTGTAAATAAATGGAGATCTCACTAATCATTTACTTTCTCCTACAGAGTGTTACTCTTTTTAAAAATGCACTGTTGGAATTCAAAGAAAAAACACAAAGATATAATTCATGTTTACTGTTGCAGTTAGAAGCCCATAATTAAACTGAGATACTGGAGAGGCTTCCTAAATTATTTTATGATGACAAGTAGAATCAAAGCCAATATATGATGATATGGTAGTATTTTACTTTTATGAGGCATTCTGTTTTGCATTGTAGTCCCCATTTTTAAAGCAGAAAAAACTTCAAATTCTGATAGATATGATTTTTGTAGTTATTATTTGAATGAATGATAAGAATAGTGAAAATTATATCAAGTCCATCATGTTTTCTCACCAGGGAAGATAAATCACCACTTTATTTTTGTTGGATGTTCTTCCTATAATTTTAAAATTAGTAATTTTGGCTAAGAAATCTTAAACCCTACTAAAATGTTTTGATATTGACTTCAGCCTTTGAAAACTAAACCATAAATGACAGATGTTGATATTTTAGTGAAACATTATTTAAAAATCAATGTCATTAATTAATTTTTGATAATTCAGAATCATAATAGATGTTTTCTAAGATGCTTCTTGTCCTCTATATTTAGGAGGAAATACCATGATTTTTCCTCTAGTTTTGGAAAACTTTGTTCTATTGTTTTCAGAACTCAGTAACATTAAAAGTAATCTAAATAAAGTGTACATAAAAGCCCTTCCCATATTTGCATGAAATGGTCAACATAGGCTGAATGAGCTGTTTATAAGATATTCGACAGACATCAGAATGCCAAAAGAAAAGTCCAGAAATAGAATTTGACAGTTGTTTTCCCTATGGAAAGATCATGGAAGTGGTCCAGGGTTTCAGTTCATAGTCTACAAAAGCATCTGCCCAACTGCAATCCAAAAGATATCTATTCCAAGTAACTTTAAAGATGCCAGACTAATCTCAATCTCAGGTTCTAGAACTGACTTTGCCAGGGTTTAGGACTGTGTCAGTCAACTCACTTAAACTCTTTGGATTTTAGTTTTTCATCTGAGCGTAGAACATGTGAAGCTAGGTCACGGTTTCTCAACCTCAGAACTATTGCAAGCTCAGGGCTGGATGATTTCATTGTGAGGCCTATCCTATGCATTTGCACTGCAGTATGTTTAGCAGCATCCCTGGCCTTTACCCATTAGATACCAGTAATATCCCCCGCTTCCATGCCTTAACAACCAACAATGTCTGTAGACATTGTCATATTTTCCCTTGGAGAGGGGCAAAATCTTCCCAGTTGAAAACCACTGTTCTAAATTACCATTCCCCAAAAGATGTTTGGGGGTACAGGAGGCCCACGAGAAACTCCGAGAAAGAAAAAAAAAAAAACAGTGCTTCATTAATTAAGCATTGGGAAACGTGTTTGGTATTCACTTCTCTTTGGTGCAGTTCTGCCCTTCTATCTCAACAGCAGATCTTAGTCTTGAGCGGGCTCCTCTACTCACTCTACACTCTTGATTCTGGTGATCTCATCCTCCCCCAGGGATTCCAATTCCACCTATGTTGCCAAATCCTGGCTGCCTCTTTGTAACGTATCATAAGATCTCAACCCTCTTCAAGACTGCGTTTTGTGCTGCTCTCACTGAGCCTGCCCTTTCACCCTCTTTCTCACCTCAGACATAAGGACTATTAAGCCTGAAGCTGACTCTTCCTCTCTTTCTGCCCCCTATGCAATCCACTCTGTTCATTTCCTTTCAACCTGTGTTGTACAACGGTTCACTTTGCCTGACTGCAGTCGCCACCGTCTCAGTTCAATCTGTCATCATCTCTCACCTGGGGAACCTCAATATTCTCTGTGCTGGTCTCTCTGCTTCCACCAAACCCTCTCCACGCAGCAGGAAGAGATGTCTTCTTAATATAGACCAAGTCTGTCACTTCCTTCCTGGAAACCTTTAAATGCTCTGTGATTCTACTTAAGGTAATTGAATGTGTCCTACAAAGCTCTGTCAGAAATGGGTCCTGTTTCTCTTTCTACCCTCATTTTGTGTCATTTCCCTTTTGCTCACAGTGTCCCAGACACATGGCTGCTCTCACTTCCCTCATAGAGGAATAGGAAGTAGCTTCTAGCAGTCTCCAATGTTCAGCCTAAGTGTTACTTCCATAGTGAGGCCTTTCGACCTCCCTCCTCTACCAATGGTCATTTTGTCCTCCTTTCTGTGTAAACTTCACTTTTGTTTTAAACACTAATTACAGTTATAATTTTATGTTCATTTGCTTCTTGATTTGTTCACTATACATTTCTTTCAGTAAAGTTCTAAGCTCTGTTGGGTCAAAAATCATGCCTCTGGTTTTTTTTGGGGGGGGAGTGAGGGGGGGAGTAGCGTGGCAGGTTGAGAACAATCATAATATTCTAATTTGAAAATTGTTCTCAGACTATATACACATAAAAAGAAAGTGACAGTCAAATTATTGTGAAACAATGAAGTTGGACCTGTAAATACGTCATGGTTCCACAACCTGGCTGTTGTTCCCTCTCCACCCTTCCAGAAAAATGACTCAGAAATGGAGCTTTCATAACTCCTTTTCAACAGCTCCACATTGATCCGGGAAAGAAGTAATCTGACTTCCTATTCATGTCACAATGACCAGACTGGATACATGTTCTAGTAATGAAAAAGGTCAATCATTTAATATATAGAATATATATTTTTTCTTCTCTGGTCCAAGTAGTTAGGCAGACCTGTGCCTTCATTAAAACTGTGTATGCTTTTTATCTCATGTAGTTTTTTTTGCCTGCTTAAATCCTTTTCTGCGTGTCCCCAAGATTTATTGAGATAAAATTGACATATAATATCATGTAAGTTTAAGGTGTACAATGTGTTGATTTGATACACATATATTGCAAAACAATGAATACTTATAGCTTAGCTAACACCTCCATCATATCATATAATTACCACTTGTTTTCTGTAGTAAGAGTAAGTAAAAGTACCTTAGCAACTCTTAAGTATATTATAACATAGTATTATTAACTATAATCACCATGCTGCACATTGTATCTCCAGAGTGTATTCATCTTATAACTGGGAGTTTGTACTTTTTAACGAACATCTCCACATTGCCCCCAACCCTCAGCCTCTGGTAACTGTCATTCCAGTGCCTATTTCATTGAGTTCAGCTTTTGAAGTTTCTACATATGAGTGGTTCCTACAGCATGTGTCTTTCTCTGACTGACTTCACTTAGCATAACACCCACTAACGTCCACCTACGTTTTGATCACAACATTTTATCCACAGCAGCTAGTGGATCTTCAGTTTGTATTTATGGAATAATTGGATGTGTTTTCTAACATCCCAACCCAACCTCTCTTGGCCATGCACTATTCAGATAAGCATGTTCAAAATTCTGAGATTTCAGGAAAGTAATATGTTTTCTAACATAATTGATCAGGGAACATCTTTTCTCCATAATGCTGATTAATATTTCATTTTAGAGATTATTGGAATAGATTATCTGTGAGATGAATGACTATTTGGCATCTTACGTCAGGCAGGAATGCTTTGAAATAGTCAATGCCGTATGAATTTCAGTTCAAATTCAAAGATCGGTAAAGTTTTTAAGACATATGTTGAGCTCAGAGTGTTCTGATAACAAAACTATTATCAGTGAAGACTGCAGTTGTAGGAGAGAAGTTCAGTCCTGAACTAGAAACTCATTGGATCTGTTTCTTTCCTCAGAGCTGGACTGGTCAACTGAATGTTGACATTATTTACCTGTCACTTGACATTGTGTAGTTATTGGGCAATGGGCCAATGGGCACTGTGGCAATGGGATCAGATCCTCAACAACAGGAGCTGGGACTCCTGGATTCAATACTTGGGTTTTTCTATAAGAGAATTAAGTGTTCAGAGTACTGGTCTACTAATGAGCTTCCAACAGAGTGTTTGAGGAAAAATACGATAGATATAAAGTATTCTTGAAAGCTTACCAAGTATTATTAAAATGAAAGACATTTCACTAAACCAATTTTCATAATCATTACCAAAACTTTAGACTCATGAGATTATACAATACATTTTGCTTTATTAAATTTAACAGAAAAAAGCATGAAATCTCTTATGACAATCAAATATCACAAAAGTAAAAAATGGATGGAATGCTTATGTGATTTAAAAAAGAAGTGATTCCTTTCTTGCTGTTATCAGTGAAAGAGCTAGATCTTGGCTACTCAGACACTGGATACCCACACTTGTCTGCTAACACCAGGAACAGAAGCATTGGTATACTATATTTCTCTTTAATTCGGAAAGAATGAAATAATTGAGCTACATTGTGATCCCCACTGAGTGCCAACTCTGTGCAGGGCATGAGTTCAGTGTGTTGTATCCATTATCTCATGAGATAATCACAGTGTCCAGGAATATATTAGCAAGTCTTTGAATCACAAGTCTTTGAAGCACCTCCCCCTCTGAAGTTGGTCAATGTCATCCAGCCCCTTCTGGAGTCAGGCTGTCTCCCAGAACTCTTAATTGCACTAATCTAGATTTTTGAGCTCTAAAATTCTTCCTAATTTGGAACAGCCTGTTGATACTTTTTAATGTAGGGTTGATCGTCATTACACAAAGATTCTGTATGTGCAAATTCACCTACTTGCTAAAATGTATTTTTAACTCCCCAAATCAATATTTGCTGTGTTTTTATAGCCCTTTGTGAATATGTCCAAAGATATGAAAAGCTCAAAGCTCATAAACTCAGCTGAGAGGGAACAAGGGGACACACTGCCTTGTTCCAGCTCTCACTCTGTAAACAAGTGTCCTTTCTGTGATATGTGCACTTAGTGCCAATTTTTTCATTTTTGTACTTTTTTGTTAGTGGTTTCAGTGCATAAAGTAGCCACATATTTGATGCTGAATGTTGTTTAGTGCCATTAGCACTCAAAACTCTGTGATGTGCCTTCCAGAGAAAATATATATGTCAATTAAACTCCACTTAGGCATGAGTTATAGTGTTGTTGGCTATAAGTTCAATTAAATAGATCAACATTGTTTTTAAATAAGGTGTCTTTAAACAGAAACACACATAAAATAAGGTTATATATTGATTGGTTGATAAAAATTTTGTTACCAGAGGCTCACTGGAACCTAACTCTGTATTTCCTCTAGAAAATATAAAAAATATTGAGTATTTTCTAATTTAGTGTTTGTGGCAACTTCATAAATTACAACTCCTTCAAATAGTGAGGATCACCTACATTCAGAGATACCATTGAGCTTGACTTTCTTAACTGATTGATGACTGATAATCTGATTATTCAGCTTTTGAATTGAGATTAGGAAACTAATGAAAGACCTTGAATGCCAACTTTTAAACTGATGGCAACTTCTATGAGAAAGTCATAAGGGATTGAAATGAAGGATATATAATGGAAGTTCTCCTGAATCCTAACTCCCTGAGGAAAATGATCTCAGTATTATCTCCCTAAAGCTCAGCAGTCATTATTTTTTTACTTGAAACATGATGTCTTCCTCAGTGAAAAGAAAGAAAGGAGAAATTTAAAAAATTTCTGGTTTACAAGGTTTTTAAAAAGTTCATAAGGTTTACTGCTGTGTACAACTCAAACTAGGTTTATTAGAAATGGTGAGCTCTTTATATTTGTCATGCTAATAAAAATCCATAAAATCCCCAACTGTCTCCATTATAAGCTGTCATATACAATATTAACTTATTCTAATCAATTAGTCTATTGAGCACAGAAAGGGCACATTGAGATACTATTGTCAAATGGCTTTTTAAATTCTAGGTAAATCTACGATACAGAAAGTTCTGACCTCTCATTACTTGTCCTATTTCTTTGTAGCAAATGTAAACTTATTTCAAGGAAATCTTATTTCTTTCATTTATTATCAGAATCTTTCAACAGATAGGGCTATTGAAAACTGTTGATGAGTTCTTCTCCCTGAGATTCAATTTATACCAGAAGCATTTATTATTTTTCCAATAATAATGAATCAGCAATAATTTATTTAAGTGTAAGTGACTGTCTTCTCAAAAAAAAGTAATGGTTTTTAAATAACATTGAAAGATAGTGCTTTGATTTTGAGGTAAGTTTTGGGGTATCATATTCATTTTTGAGAAGTTCATTTATCTTTCATATTAAGGACTATTTCTAAAAATTTTGTAGTTTGGAAGTCCATGCCAGAAGTATCCCAAATAGTATGGGATGTTATTCACTTAGGTGACATTTTATTTATTTAAATAGCATAATGATATTATAAGCACTTACTCTGTGTCAGGCACAGAGATGGTTCCTTTGTACACATTGCCTTTAATTCTGACAGTAACTGTGTAATTATTAATATCATTTTCATTGTATAGGAAAAAAACACTGAGTTGCAAAAAGCCTAAACATTTTGCTCAAGGGGTATAGAAGGCTAATATAAGTTGTTAAAGAAATACATTCAAACTTAGGTCTAGAAAAATCTCCAAACGCATTGCTTTATGCAGCTTTCTAAATTAATTTATAACTAAAATTATAAGCTAATAAAATTTTTTAAATTTATAGCTTGAAATAACAAATATGACACAGAACAGAGCATTTCTAATTGATTAATCGCTGACTGAGGGTTTAAAGAAAACAATATAAAAGGTCATTAGCCATTCTTATTTACATAAACACATTATCAAGACAGTTTTATTAGTCTGTGATTTTTTTCCCTAAATATTGTCTACCATGAAGAACTGTTGCAACACAGAGAAACACTTATATCAGGACTTTATGACATAATTTCAAACCCATTGGCTGCTTTTAAGTGGAATTCATGGTCTCTCAATGGGTTGAAAATTAAATGTGCTTTATAGATAGCATCTTAAAGGGAATAGAGGCAAATTGTGAGTGGTTGGTGCCAAACCATTTGTCTTTCATACCATCAAATCCATGGTATTTTCTCATAAAACACAGCCCTCTCAGGTCCCTGTCACACTGAATTTTCATAGGACAAAGCAGCCGTCTTCCTCCCCACCCCACTTTCTAGCCAATACAACAGCTTAATGCTTTTTTAAAATTCAAGCATAATTCATATAATATACATTTACTCTTTTAAAATGCACAGTTGAGTGGTTTCCAGTGTATTCACAGGTTGTGCCAGCGACGCCTCCATCTAATTCCAGAACATTTTCATCGCCCCAAAAGCACACCCTGTACCCATTAGCAGTCCTTCCCCCTTTGCTTCCCCCACAACCCACTGGCCAACCCTAATCTGCTTTCTGTCTCCATAGTTTGGCCTATTCTGGAGATTTCATATGGGTGGAATTATCCAATATGTGGCCTTTTGTGTCTGGCTTCTATCACTTAGCATACCATTTTCAAGGTGCATGCATGCATCTTTACTTCATTCCATTTTTATGGCTGGATTCCATTGTGTGGATAGGCCACACTGCTCATCCGCTCATCAGTTGGTGGACATTGGGTTTCCACTGTTGGCTATTCTGATAGCGTCACTATGAGAGCTAATGGATAAGACTTTGTGCCGGCAGAGGTTTCATTTATGTTGGATAGATCATTTAGACCTTTCCTCTTATTTTTCATGGCTTTGTTCTCAGTTTCAGTAATACTAAAAAAATTGGAACTCTTCACATCCTTAACAGGGCTTGGTAAACACTGGGCTGTCATATCTCCTTAAGCCTGATCTCTGTTTGCCTGTCTTTTCCCAGAGCCACCCATTGGCCAGATGCACCCCCCGCATGGCAGTGTCACCCCACAGAAGAACAGCAGCGTGCTTGTGATCATTGTGGTCACCGTGGGCATCCTCACGGTGCTGGTGGTGGTGGTTGTGGCCGTAATTTGCACCCGGCGCTCCTCAGCCCAGCAGAGAAAGTAAGTACCAGCTGTTTCCCAAAAGGAGAGAAGTACCGGCGTGATCCAACCTCTCCTTGACTCTACTTTTGAAGGCTCTCTCTCGTGCAATTTTGGAATTCCTTGCATGTGCCTTATCTCCTGACCTGGCCAAAACCCTGCCTTTCATCAGTCCAGGCCTATTAACATACGGGAGTGAGGGCTAGACTCGCAGGTTTAATTGTAGCATCCTGGAGATCCGTTCTGCATTCCCATCTAATTTTACTTCTTGAGGCCAGGTTCTTCCTTTCAAGTGACAGCAGGTGTCCCTTAAATAACTCTTAGGGAACAGACTTCATTGTGTCTTTACTTATGCCCTCTCTGCAATTCTGTATAAAAGGTGGGAGATGAGTGCTCCTCTAAAAGTGTTTATCACTTTTGGCAAGGAGACCTGTAGGTGTTTAATCAACACCTGTTGCGTGAATGACCACCTATAGAAAACCAAACACAACGTGCTCACAACACATTAGTTCAGAGGCAATAGTTAAGGAGGAAGAGAGGTCCAGAAATTTGGAGTTCCTGGCTACAGCTGATTCTCAAAAAATTTTAGTAGCTGAGGGGTTTGAAAGTACTTTTATATTATGCAGCTCTAGGTTCTAGTACAAGCAGAGCGTGAAACATCAAAGTACACAGTTTAGAGTGGAAAGTTGGCTTTAATTCAGCTTATCCTTTTTCATCAGTACCCCATAACCAGTGTATTAACCTCGTGTCAGCCAGGTGTGGGAATCAGCAATAGCCTCCCGGTTGGTCTCTGCCTCCTCGCCAACATAGCGCTTTTTCAAACCCATCCTGGTGTGTCTCTTCCCGCTGGACCGTCTCACTGCATCGGCTATCACAGGCTCTTCCCTCATTGTTGTTGTTTTTCTGACATAGCACTTTTTTTTGTATTGAGGATTGAATATCTAAACTCTTAAATGAAATCTACTCTGCTTTAACTACTATCCATCGCTTGCACTGATTTTCAAAGTTTTAAGAAAGATTCTCTGGCAAATAATTTTCCCTCTTCCCTTGTACCTCAGACTTTCTCTCTCTTTTTTAAAAGGAGAGAGAAATATTTGTTGGTGCGTCATGAATCTTCCAGCGTCATGAGGGGAGGTGTTTAGAAAGAGGATACAGGAATGTGTCCATATGGAAGAAGGTTACATGAGGAGGGGGCATAGATGCAGCCTTCATACTTAATTTGTATATGTTCAGGGGACATTTCACACCCAGCGGCATTCATGTGATTGGACTATCTTGAAGTTGATGATGGCTGTTGTGCTGGCCCATTGTGCTCAAACAGGAAACCAGAAAATTGAGCTTAACGAGGCCCATCTCATATGTAAGCATTCTGGGAATTGATAGCCACCCACAGAGCTCCCAGAGTGTTGGGCACTTAGTAAGGCTCTGGGGGAGAAAGGTAATTGCATACATAATAGAATAATCTCGGGCCCAGTATTCCCAGGAAAGGGGTGGTGCAAACATCGAATGGTGGGACTTCGAGGCAACAGGTCTCTGAAGCAGAGCTGAGAAAAAGTCACAAAAATGGAAGTGGGGAGGACAAAAACCAAGCTTGGCCTATTCCATGACAGTCTTAAAAACACTGACAAATTCAGTGAATTAAATTTAACCAGCTAAACCATCCGAAACAGGGTATTTTGGTTTTGTTTTTTCATTTTTATCATTGCAAGAGTATTTGAGGGCTATATTGACATGATAAACTGGATTACTGGACATAGTTTGTTCCACAGAGAAAGTGCCCAGTCTTCTCCATGTGTGAAAGTGGGATTTGGTGCTACTTAGAGAATCTATCAAATTATCCTAAATGCCACACAAAGCACTTTGGTAAGAACTTAAAGATTTTATTTGGAAAGAGTAGAAGCTGAGCCCTGGGTATGACTTGTTTTTAAAATTAAGGAATGAAAACAGGAATAAATCATTCCATCAGTAACTGAAAACTCTACGAAAGTAAGTTGAGAGTCCCTGTACTTGGTGCCTCTCCTCCCTGCCAAAGTCGCTTACTACTTCCTTGGCATCTTTTCACAATGTTTCTTCAGCAACAGACCCACTGGCGTTCATCTTTATCTCTTTGTATATTAACAGATAAAGGAGAAAAAGAACAGTTTCTCTTTCTAGACATTTCTGAGTTTTAATTTAGGGTTGTTTTTTTTTTGTTTCATTGAGGACTCCTCCCCTGATACCACCACCACTGAGCCTTTTAGAACAAATTAAGTAACGCAATTGAAATCAATTCCAATTTGAAACTGAAATAATGTCCCTTAGAGGACTCTCAGAAAAATGGGAGTTTAATGTAATTAATAAGGCGAAGTAGGAAACCCATTCATGGACTTCTTCAATATCTCTCCGTCTGAGAGTGCAAGAGAATGTAAATTTTCTTTGTGTTTTATTGCAGGACGTGAATTGAATTCCAATGGATTTGAAACCTATGTCTGTGTACTATCAGTAACACCTCATTCAGTTTAGTTTATGCATTTTATTCTATGATTAATCATATTCACAAGGTTTATCATATATACCTCATATATAATAATGAGGTAGGTTATTGGATTGAGTCATATTCTAGTTTGTAAGATTTTAGTTTTTATGATATAAAATAACTAACAGAAGTTAGAACCCAAGATCTAGTTCTGATTCTACCACTTACTTATTTAAATTGATGGTATTAAATTAAACCTAAGGGAAGACCTACTTCCTGTTATTTTCCTCAAATGAGAAATAGGACTACATACTTTTTATCATTCCCTCTATCTTATAAATGCTGAAATTCCCCATGGAATACTACTAAATTATAGAAACACATAGCAGCATTTAGCTTCAAGCTAATATAAAATAAAAATAATTTTGCATTTCTCTTTATTACCAATTTAAATCTTTAGACCACTTTGAAGAGATACCCCTTACACATTTTGACTTAGTGAGATCAGAGAATATCATAATATAGAAAAAGTGTTTTATGAAAGCTTAAATTGATGAGGGTGTTTTGTGTTTTTCCTAAAGTAATAACATTTTTCTGGCCAAAATATAGAACACATATATGATGTATCTGTAGATACTAAAGACAACATATTTGACATTGATAGTATCCTGGAAATCCAAGACACATGGATATCACATTTCTAAAGCAGTAACCTGTGTAGATGATCAACAACTTGTCTGAATGCATTAACTTAAAGATGCACCATATTGTTCAGACTATAAGATGCACTTTCCCCACCCTCCCCAAATTTGGGAGGAAAATGGGGGTGTGTCTTATAGTCTGAATGTAGCTTTACATTTACATTGGTGAAATATTATGTTATTTATGTTATTAAATATTTTACATTTTTTTGCTTCAATTTTTTTTCCTATTTTCCTCCTCTAAAACCTAGGTGCATCTTATGGTCCAAAAAATATGGGTAAATAAAATCCAAGGTATACTTAATAGAATCACCAGGTGACTAAGCCTCCTATTTGATTTGAAAGGTACACAGCAAGTTTGAAATGTTAGCACCCATTCACATCGTGACTAAAATAATTATTTTCATTACTGAGGATCAAATGTCTAAAGTCTTAGATGAAATCTACTCTACTTTAACTATCATAGATCACTTGTGCCAGTTTTCAGAGTTTTAACATTTTAATTATTTTTCAATACCCACCACACAGAGATTTTAACTGGTAACCCCTAACGACACCAATTTATCTTAATTCCATCTCAGAAAATACAGGTTTATTTGGGTATCTAGGACACACTTTCCTGGGTTTCCAACACAATAGGTTTCATTTTATTTTATTTTTGGTAGCAGTTCATAGAATAAGAGTAATACAGAGAATGGGAAACCTTGGGGAAGGATTTAGATGGAGGATTCAGGACAGGTGTTTATACTTCCCAATATATTCTTTTCCTAGTCCATTGTTATCATTTTCCACCCTCAGGTCAGGCCTCCTGCTTCCTGCAGCCTCCCTACGTTCCCAGTGGGGCAGAGTTTCCTCACCTCAGTCTCCCTTCAGACTTTAGGCACCTGTCTATCTGACCAAGAGAATTAGCACCCAGCAACATGTCAGCCTCGTGTGAATAACTTGACCAGAGTGTACCTAAGTACAGAGTGGGAACTTAACAATTTATTACAGTATGGCAAACAGTCTCTGAAATGGTAATAGTGCTTGAGAACTTCACCAGGCCTTGTCAAATAAAATGAATACTCAATGCTGGGTCTTACCCATTCACATTCCCAGCATACCTGTTAAACTCGAAAAGAAAAGAAACTCCTCTTACAACAACAAGTTATAGGCAAAGCAAGGAGCAAGTGGGCCAATAAAGAATCAAAGACTAACCTGGCAAATAAAATACTTTAAGTCAATAATGGAAGGTGCATCATCTGTATCATACATACCAAGTACGTACAGATCTGATTGAAGTTAACTCTTGAGCTATAAATCTTTCTGCATTTCCCCCAAGGACTTATCCCTACTGGCATTAAAAAGTGTTTCTACAGAGGCAAAGCCTCCCATGATCTGGTCCCCTCCACTTTTTCAGCTCTACTACCTATCATGTCCCAGTGCAGGCTCCTTACTCCACAAAAGCAGAAATTCCCAAGAGCCACATCATTTTTCTTTCATTTAGTAAGCTCCCAGTGTCTAACCTATCCTTGCATTTCTAATACTTAGCAGAGCTCGTGACACTTAGTCAATAGTTCATAAACAATCACTGAATGAACAAATAAATAAATGCTTTTAAAATGCTGGATGATGCTGGAGGAGTGAAAGAAACAGAGTTCGCTCCAGTATCACGGGAGGAAAGCCATCCACACACTGGGAGTGTCTGGCCGGCTCAGTGGACAGACGGTGATCAAGGCAAGGCGAGCGGCACAGGGAGAGATGACGGAAGTGACTTAGGTATTTATTTCAGGGTCACACTGACCTAATGTGGTGAGGAAGCCTTCTTGCAGGAGAGAGGAAAGAATCAGAAGTTTGTAAGTAAGTAGGACTGTAGAGGCACCCTGGGCGTAAGAAGTAAGATTAAATAATCAGATGGATGGATTATAGATTGATAAATAAAACAAAACACAAAACACTCGTCTGTGATTATGCTGTGAAAAGCTTTGCCACAGTACGAGAAATAGCAGAGAGCCTTCGAAGGCACCTCTCTTTGTCTTTATTTGAAAAGACATGTGGTGGGAAGAAAGGCCCCTACGACTATTTTTGAAAGTCAAAAGATTACTAGTACCTGTAACAAAAGGTGTGTGTGTGTGGAAAGGATAAATGTGATATGTCTATATCAAATAGAAAAACTAGCTTTAACATAAAAACAAATAAACAACACTGAATAATTCACTGACTGTGCTTCTAAAACTTTAGGTGCATCAGGCTCCCTCCAGGTTGCTGGGTCTCACCTCTCCCCAGTTTCTGATTCATACATGAGATCTGAGGTGGGGCCTGTGGATGTGCATTTCTAACAAGTTCCCAGGTGATCCTTGATGCTGGAACCCCTGCACTAGGTTCATCTGCACACACATGCTGAAGATCCCAATGGTGAGACAGAAGAACTGGGGGCCAATGGGCAGCAGTCATTATGTCAAGGAATGGGCAGATGGACAGGAGGCCAGGGCTCCAGCTGTTCCTGCAGGTTGGAAGACAAATTTCAGACCACTTTGGTAGGAGCAAACATCAGTTTCATTACAGATCTGCGGGACTACTGTCAGAAGGAGAGGGTGACCTCTCTAAGGCCAAAGATTTCTCTCTTGATAAAAGACAATATAGAAAACAAAGGTAGTTAAATGGTCTTTCACAGAGTATATACAAAAAAAGGAAACAAAAGTCTATTTAGAGATCTTCAGATTCTTGACTGACAGTAGCTTAGGTGCATGAGTAGCTTCTCAGAAGGGAACTGATCTGATTAAAATCCAAAGGCATTTAATCAGGAATGATCATTTCTTTCCATATGAATATTATAAATTATAACTTCAAAAAGATTCTGCCTCAATCAGGTTTGTAACTTTTAAAAAAATATATCAAATTCATCTGGGGATGCTTGGTCCTGAGGTCAGGCACATAGGCAAAGAGACATGAGAATTTATCCCTGCTTCTAGTTTCAAACATTATCAGATAGGTTTATTTACCACAGGCTATTTCCGTATTGAGTTACTGTGAACAAGTCGTTCTGGTTCTGGATTTGGGAACTGGGGCTTCTCCGTGTGCCATTATATAAGCCCTGGAGTTGAAGTTATTTAGCACTTTTACTTGTTAGAAAAAAAGATAACAGGGTCAAGTCTCCAAGTTTGAGGATGACACTGAATTTGTCTGAGCTGCCCGGGTTCGGTTACATGAAGAGCCACGTGTGAGTTGCAGGCTAGTTTCCTGTGGCCAGGTGGAGCGGTAAGGAAGTGAACTCAGGGAATGGACGGTTAGCAGAGAGTTACTATCTTAGGGGTTATTATCTAGGGGTTATTCTATAGGCCATTGCTTAGTGTCAGTATGAGGTTGCTGCCCGGAAATCAGCCATGCTCAGGTCCTTTTGGGGGAAATATCAGAGCAGAAAACACTGCATTCTTTTTCTCATAAACTACTAGGTAGATATTAAGTCTGGGGTTCTTGGATTTTTATTCTCATCAGCATATTCAAGAAAATAATATTGGGGAAAATTTAATAAATCACACCAGTGAACATTTATTAATTGCTGAATATGTACCAAGCATCCTACTCAGTAGCTGGGAACATAAGGCCACACTCAGTGGCCTTGCACAGGTTACAAAGAGTTCTCAGTGAGCCATTTAGCAGCAATAAAAACAGTTCTTCTTACAGACCCCTGCAAGGAAGACAAGTGAAAAAGAGGTTCTGCTCTGGGTTCCTGTCAGGGGTTAGATTTTAACTCTCTGAAGTTTGCTTTATAAGGAAACATTATTACTTTAAAAGAAGTTGAAGCTAGAAGTGGAGATTTTAAAAATTATAAAGGTATAGAACAGAGATGGAAAACTCTTTCTTAAAAAGGGCAAATAGTAAATATTTACAAAAGCAGATAGTGGCAGTGGGCGGGTCTGGCCTCAGGCCACGTTTACTGACCCCTGCAGCAGAGAATGGCTAGCAGGAGCATCATGCTACTTCACTTAATGTGCAAGGAACAGCTGAATCGTACGAGGCCCATGAAGAGGTGAGCACTAAAAAAATAAATAAATTTATGATTGCAAAATTCTTATTGAGTAAAATTAGAGACATTTGAAGCACATTTCAAAAGGGAGCTCTTCTCTTTTCAAAAGGATGAGTCTAACTGTGTTTGAATCCAGACCCTAAGTGACTCCAAGGGAAAAGTGTTTCCTTGTCCTAAGAATGTCCTCCTGCAGTCTTTTGTCTTCGGAGAGCAAGCATCCCAATTGCACATTAAATTATACGGCTGTGGTAGATACTTCCCCCTAAGCTCCTATCTTGGCTGTTGGCACAGCTTCTGGCCTTTTTATTTCTATTTGCCCTTTCAAAGCATTTCCTTCATTTATCTCCTAAGCAGATGTTACAGTCAGGTACTTTATGCCTAGTTCCAAAGATTGGCATATGGCTCCATCTAACCCATTGTCAGCTCCTGCTTGAATTCACAGTGGAGGATGCTGCAGGGAGGTGCTCCCTGGCAGGCCGCCCAGGCCCTGGGGATTCACCACCACGTCTCCTATAAATGCAGTGAGGCTCCTGAGAAAAGAGGAAAGGCGGCCAAGAGAAGACTGCCAATTCCTGGATTTCACAGATTTCCTCATGGGAGTGCTTTTGTTTCCTTTCCCTGTTTCTAACTTGAATTGCCAGAGAGGAGACAGGAAGGGCCATTGAAAAGAAGCACTCACTTTTGCCTTCTAATTCTGTTCCGTAGGAAGCGGGCCACCCACAGTGCTGGCAAAAGGAAGGGCAGCCAGAAGGACCTGCGGCCCCCTGATCTTTGGATCCATCATGAGGAAATGGAGATGAAAAACATCGAGAAGCCGGCAGGCACTGACCCTGTGGGAAGGGACTCCCCCATCCAAAGTTGCCAAGAGCTCACGCCGGTCAGTCACAGCCAGTCAGAAACCCAGCTGGGGAGCAAGAGCACCTCTCACTCAGGTATCTTTCATCTCTGCACCAGGAAAAACATTTCACTTCATTCCGGACCCCACCAGGGTGTTCCCCACTCCCTCTTTTGCGAGGTATCCATCCCACTAATTTGCAGTGGTTTTCCAATAGCTGAAATAATCTGATATAAATTTGGTTGATTCACCTGGTTTACTTTCTATCCCGTCATTCTGTTGCCTGCCTTTCATAATTGCAGTGCCTCTTGAGACTTCTAAGAGGTAGAAGGTGGTACCATAGCACCGGGAAATATTGAAATATGAAGCATCGATAAATTGATTCCTCTTTGTTAAGTCTTAAATCATTTGTCAAGGCAATACAAGTTGAAGCCATTGTACAATTTTTAGTTCCCTATGTCTATGGATAATTGAAAGTTGATTTTTAATTTGCTGTCAGTTTCTTGCCTTAAAAAAATCATATCAGAGACACTTGAAATAGGAAAATATTGACTATTCTGTTACTTTGCTTTGATTACTATGGAGATCAAATCTCGCCATCATGCAATCACACTTAAATGGTCACTAGCTTAGTGTGATGGAGTCTATTTGAAGGCTCTGCAGGTACACAAAGTGACCTGAAGAAAAAAATCTACTGCTTAATAAAATGGTGCAGAACAACTCACGTCTAGGAATAACTAAGAAATCTAGAAAGTAGTAATAAGATATTTTGCATTTTGTGGGTCTTCATATTTTTGACACGCTTATGGGAAGTTGAATAATCAACCAAGTACTCTCATCAAAAAACCTCTTGGGGATTCCGGCCATGATGGAGGTGTAGGTAGACATACTGTGCCTCCTCGCACAACCAAAATTAAGGACAACAAAAATTTAGAAACAAAAAAGCACCCAGAACAGACAGAAAATCGAACTGTACGGAAGTCTGACAACCATCCATCCAGACCAGTAAGAGGGGCGGAGTTAGCCGCCGACAGAGAGGGATTTTGGCAGGAAAAAGCAGCAGCTGGCAGACCCCTGGCACAGGGTGGCAACGAGCAGACCCAGTGAGGCATGCAAGGCCGCTGGCTGACTGTGGTCACACATTCACATGCAGATAAACCAGGTGAAAATGGACAGTGAGACAGGCCATGCAACCCAGGGCCCCACTGCTGGGAAATAAAGCCTAAAAGCACCGATTGAAAACACTTATGGGGGTTGAAGTACCGGGAGAGACTCCCAGCCTCACAAGAGAGTTCATTGGAGAGACCCACAGCATCCCTAGAATGTACACAAGCCCACCCACCCAGGAACCAGCACCAGAAGGGCCCAATTTGCTTGTGGGAAGCAGCAGAAGGGACTGAAATCTGAGAGAGAGCTGAGCAAGCACCATTGTTCCCTCTCTGACCCCACCCCCACATACAGCATCACAAACCAGCAACTGGGTAGCCCCGCCCTGGTGAACACCTAAGGCTCTGCCCCTCACTACATAACAGGCATGACCAGACCAAAAAAATTATGGCTCAAATGGAAGAACAAATCAAAGCCCCAGAGCCAATACTTTTAAGCAACCAAGAGATAGCCAACCTATCAGATGCACAGTTCAAAACACTGGTGATCAGGATGTTCACAGAATTGGTTGATTTTGGTCACAAATTAGATGAAAAAATGAAGGCTACACTAAGTGAAATGAAGGAAAATTGCACAGGGAACCAATAGTGATGGGAAGAAAACTGGGACTCAAATCAATGGAGCGGACCAGAAGGAAGAAAGAAACAACCAAAGAGAAAAGAATGAAGAAACAAGAATTCAAACAAATGAGGAGATGCTTAGGAACCTCCAGGACATCTTTAAACATTCCAACATCCGAATTATAGGAGTACCAGAAGGGGAAGAGGAAGAGCAACAAGTGGAAAACTAATTTGAACAAATGATAAAGGAGAACTTCCCCAATCTGACTAAGGAAATAGACTACCAGGATGTCCAGGAAGCTCAGAGAGTCCCAAAGAAGGGGGACCCAAGGAGGAACACACCAAGGCACATCATAATTACATTAGCCAAGATTAAAATGAAGGAGAGAATTCTAGAAGCAGCAAGAGATAAGAGGACAGTCCCCTACAAAGGAATTCCCATCAGACTGTCAGTTGATTTCTCAAAAGAGACCTTACAGGCAAGAAGGGGCTGGAAAGAAGTATTCCAAGTCATGAAAGGTGAGAACCTGCATCCAAGACTGCTCTATCCAGCAAAGCTTTCATTTAGGATGGAAGGGCAGATAAAGTGCTTCTTAGATAAAGGAGTTCATCATTACCAAGCTCTTATTATGTGAAATGTTAAAGGGACTTATCTAAGAAAAAGAAGATAAAAAATATGAACAGTAAAAAGACAGCAAACTCACAGTTATTAACAACCACACCTAAAACAAAAGCAAACAACTAGAACAGGAGCAGAACCACAGAAATGGAGATCACATGGAGGGTTGGCAACAGGGGAGTGGGAGGAGGAGAGGGGGGGAAGGTACAGAGAATAAGTAGCATAGACGGGTAGAAAATAGACAGGGGAAGGGCAAGAGTAGTGTGGGAAATGTAGAAGCTAAAGAACTTATGACACATGGACATGAACTAAAGGGGGCGAATGTGGGTGGGAGGGG
>PVKM010001427.1:0-30719 GCA_004027735.1 Carollia perspicillata | reverse complement strand
TCCATGTGCACACTTGACCCAGAGGAAGCACCTACCTACGTCTTTGCCAGACTGAGTGATGAAAGAGCTTGTAGACCACACTGCACCTCTCCCAGCTTTGCTCTCCTTAGGTACCTCTTCCTCTGTTTAAGCAGATGCAGGGTAGACCAGCAAGCCTGTGGCATGAATGGGCTTTTAGCTGGAGAATAAATTAACACATGAGTTTGTTTTCATGAATCTCAATACTTTACAGGTATTCATTCTTATCTGTTTTTTACTAGACATCTGGAGGGGAGAACACCTCTGCCTCCCTCTGGAGGGAATGAGATTGTCTCCCTCAGAAGGTTTTGCCAATGATTTCTGGGACTCTTCCACTTGATTCTTCCCTTTTTTCTTTATGTTCTCAAAATGACAGTGCGGGCCAGCCAGACTAGTTTTGACATCTCTCCATACATGCTGGGAGAAGTTGAACTACAAATGATAGCTGCTTTCTTTAGAATGAGAGGGGAGTTGTGCCTATTTGCCTCTAATGTGAGGACCTACTTGCCAGTTCTATAATAAGAGGGAAAGCAGCACTCAAAATCCTTCTCGTTATGCTTTACATTACATTAATTGTTCTCTGCGCTATCCCGGTTAAAAAAACAAAATTCCATGTCAGTAGATCCTGTACTTTTCAGTACTACACACTATTCAGAACTTAAGTTTTATATCTCTCAACATATATTTTTATTAACTTTTCAAATCTGCATATTTTTGCTTATTAATTTAAGTGGCTCTTTAGTATGATGCTTTATGATATCATAATAACTTTATAGATAAAAAGATTTATTGTCTTCGGACCTTAAGTACTAGTTGTGTAAGTTGTGGAGCTTAAATTAAATGTTATGGAGCTGTTGAAAATTACGTTACTGATATTTACTAACAGAGAAAGATTTCATGTTATTTTCTTCAGTTTACAAAACAATATATATGGTATAATGCCACCTTTGAAAAATACACTAATATATGCCTTCTCACTTTCATGTAGACATGCATATGCAAAAATTATGCATAATGAAGTGTAAGTAATGTTATTTTCTGGGTAATGAGGTTAAGGTAAATTTCATTAGTGATGGTATCTTGTTTTGGTAATAAGAAATTAGATAGCATTATTTCATACATTAATAAAATGAAAAAGGCATTAGAGTGTCTGGCTAGAAATGATGTAAAATGTTGAATCATTGATGAAAGTGTGTCTGTCTCTCATGAGTATTGTTTATCTGTTAGGTCAAGACACTGAAGAAGCAGGAAGCTCCATGTCCACTCTGGAGAGGTCCCTGGCTGCTCGCCGAGCCACCCGGGCAAAGCTCATGATCCCTATGGACGCACAGTCCAACAATCCTGGTGAGTCAAGACTGGTGGTGCCACCATGAAGAAATGAAGTGATTTCTGTTTGTGTCTTTTCTATATCAAGTGTCAAAAAATAATTAAAGTTTTACCTGAGCTTTTCTGGGCAAATACACATAATGAAGAATGACTTAACACCATATTATTTATAGGAAGAAGTCTGAATTTTCACTCTGTGGTATTTGTTATATACATTAAAATATCTGGCAAACAGCCAGCTACATATTTAAGAAATAGTAAAATATGAGTTGACATAAAAAGAGCTAAATTTCTGTCAATATTATTGACCTTATTCTAATAATCACCTTCATAGCTTTTTTTTTTTTTTACTTTGTAATGCTTCCAATTTTTAGACTTAAATAATCCAGCACCCTTCGAGCAACTACTGAAAGATACTCACACACTTACTACCCACCCGCTTCTTGTCAAAGTTTTCTATCATACTCCTGTATTCACTGAAGGTATTAGTATCTGGGGATCACTTCCCTTCCAATTACCTCTATGATCAATCTTGGTAATTACAATACCCACACAGACAATCCATCTGATGCCCTAGGCTGTTAGTTCCCTTATGTTACCTGAAATGATATTGGCTCCTTCCCACTGTAATTCATCAATTCCATGTCACACACTAAACCAGTAATCGCACCCCCTATAAAATGTCAGTTTCTATCATGCCTTTTCCTAGCATCTTATTGCTTTCCTGCTCACTTATTTGATTGCCCCCTTGCCAACTATTCTTCAATCCCACTATTATCTCCAATCCATTACCTTTGCCACCTTCCCAGTGTTCCTCATCACCGCAGGTTATCATTTTCATCCAAACTCAGCTTTCAATCCATTAACATTTACTACATTTAGTCCCTCACAAATACCCCCGTCTCCCTTGGTCTTCCTTCCCTATCATATCACCTGAAAAAAAAATAGCCTGGTTAAATGAGTTTCTCTACCAACTGTTACCATACCTTAATAGCTGACACTGGAGAAAAACACAACCTGCTTACTGAGTATTTATTTATGGCCACAAATCCAAGGTGAGCTGTCATCTATTTGGAAATGCCACTGCATTGCTGTAGTCATTCATTGTCCCACTTTATAAGATGACTGTCTTATATATTTTCTTATTTTCCAGACTCCCAATACCTCTGTCTCTTCCTCACTCTCAGCTAATAATCTTGGTTCTTTTGTCACCAAGGAAAGTGAAGCATTCAGAAATAGGATTCTTATCTTTCCTTCAAATCTAGTCGATCTGTTTGTACTTCCATCTACAGCCCGCTTTTATCTCTTGTGGACATCCTTCTATACTCACTTAAATACTCTGCTGTCCTTTTCCAATTTATCTGTTTTCCCTCCAACTGATAACTCCAAAAAGTGCACAAATATTCTCCCACAATTCCTGTTGTATATAGTACCCTCATTCGATACTACTTTCTCTTCCAACCAAAGCTCCAATCGTCCTTTCTTGAAAAACTCTTTTAAAGCTGTCTATACTTAATTTTTCATCTTTCAGTCTTCTTTGTTAGTTTTAATGCCATTTTACCAACCCCTTCCCCCTGAAACCATGGTTGCTAAGGTTATCAATGATTTCCATTGTCAAATCAAATGGTCAATTCTCAGATGCTCAGCAAAATTTGACATAGCTTCTCACTCTTTTTCCCGAAATACTTTTTTCACTTGGCTTGGGGTACACTAAATGCTCCTGGTTTTCTTCCCATCCAGCTGGCTGTTCCTTCCCAGTATCATTTACTCGCCCCTCCCCTTCTTTCCAATCTCTAAGAATCAGAGAGTGCACCAGGGCTCAGTCTTCAAGCTTCTCTCTTCTATCTGCACTAGTCTCTTTGATGATTGTCTAGTACCAATGGCCTTAATGTCACGTAAATGTTCATGAATCCCAAATTTTATCCCCAGCTTAATCTCTTCCCAGAATCCACATCAACTTCCATATCAAATGCTGACTCAACTTCTCCAAATGGCTGTCTAATAAGCAAACCATCTATGTTCAAAATGGAGATCTCTTTCTTCCAAAATTCCTCTCCCCAACTCCAAATTTCTATTTTCCCTGTTCAATACGCAGCACCACTATTGATTTATTTACTCTTGCTACAAACTTTAGTTTCACACTTCTTCATCCTGATTTTCTCACACTCCGAATTCAGTCTTTCAGCACATTCTATAGTTCTTGTTTTCAGAACCTGTCCCAAGTCTGACCACTCCTTCCCATCTTCACTGCTCTGCCCATGTATATCCAAGACACCACCATCTCTTACAGATAATGGACTATATCTAAAGCTTGTACCTGCTTTCTTTCCTTTAGCTCTTGACCCTAGAGTAAGTCATCTCTACATTAGCCTTTCAATACACAAATATTGAAAGATAGTCTTCACATTACTCCTCTCGACTTCCATCACATGTAGAACAAAATCCAATGACTTCAGTTTGCCTTGCAAGGCACCATGTGACCCAACTCTGGCCTTCTCCCTCACTTCATCTCCCGCTACTCCTCTCCGTAATCCATTTCAGCCACATAGCCCTCCTCTCTGTTTCTCATGTACATTCAAACTCAGGGACTTTTCACTCGCTCTTCTCTTTGCTTAGAATCTCTTTTCATAGATAGTCACATAGCTATTTCTTCCTACCATTCAGGTCTGTGTTCAACTGCCACTACCACAAACAGGACTTCCCTGACAATTGCCTAACATAGCATCTTCGGTCATTCTCTACCTCCTTGATTCCACCTCACATCATCTTCTATTGTGTATGACCATGCTACTTGCATTTTTGTGTGTATTTATTTATTATGTGTTCCCCATATTTTAATGCAGTCTATATGAGTGCAGAGATTTTACATGTTTTGATCACTGGGTATCCTCAATATCCAGAACAAACTGGCACATGGTAGGCATACAATTGACACACTTAGTCAAATGAATAAAATAACAAGGGTTTCTTTCTACTTACTATACATCATGTCTCCTCCATACTTGAATATATATCTCAATTTTTTCTATAATAAGTGCAAAAACCTATATGGAGTTTGCAATGAATGCCAGCTGTTCAGCTCAGGGATAGGCAGTATTATTATTCCTGTTTTACTGATAAGTGAACAGGGACTCGGAGCATTGAATAATGTAGTTTTCATTCACACAGTGATTTGGTGGCACGGCCAGAATTTGGATGCAGAAGGTCTGGCTTCAGAGCTCTGTACTCTAATCATTATGTTTCCAGCTACAATACTCTGTGAAGCCATTTTTCCTTTTTTTTTTTTCCACTACAGAAAGACTATGCAAGCTGCATCTATTTTTTCCTGCAGTCCACTTTCCTCTTGTCACTAAGTTCTATCTGTACCAATCCATTGTGTCTTTCTTCTGATAAACCTTTGTGCTTCAGAATCTTTGTACACCTTTTTGTCCCATATCCTTCTTTATCCAGTCAGTTTCCATATCCTATTGATTTTCCTTCATAGTATCTTCTGAATTCCTGATACCTTCTCATTACCAAGAGTCATATTTTTTATTCTATTTATTATGACCTCACCCTTGAACTGTCAAAACAGCTTCATAGTCTTCCTATCTCTAGTGTCTTCTAGACTATTTTGCATCCTGTTTGCCAGATTTCTTCCTAAAACAACTTGAACATGGCATTCTGTTCCATGAACTTCCCCAGTGGCTCCCCATTGTCTACCAAGAGAAACAAGTACAAACTCCTCAGCAAATCAGATTCAAGTCTACATTTCTAGGTTCCTGTTGCTATGCCCTTCTATGTATACCCTAGATTCTTAGTAAGCTGGACCTACTACCAATCCACTAGTATACATTGCCTTTTATTTGTTTCTTCTTCTAAACACTCCTTTTGGAATGACTCGGTGGCTATCTCTACCTAACAAAGTCCTGGGCATCTTTCAAAGACCAGAGCAGATACAATGCCAGATCTCATAAATTCTCTTTTCTGATAACTCCATCCAAAAATGATAGCTTCCTTCCTCCCTCCTATTTGACTAGCATTTTTATACCACTTTTGTGGCATTGATCACACAAGTGCTACCTCATATTCTTAGGTATTCAAGTTCAAATCTTCCCTCATCTAACAGGTTGTGAAGTACATGATAAGGAGCAAATTATCTAATCCATCTTCATATTAACAGGCTGTGTAGAGCTCAAGACCTAGCCCCACAGTAGTGTTTGCTGAGTATCTCATATGACGGAATGAAATCACAATGCTGCCAAGATACAGATCTATGATTTTTATCAGCATAGTTATCTAAGGCCTTATCAATGACTTCAGTTGCAAAAAGCCCATTTTACTTACCAGAAGACTTAAGAATTTGCTTTAAAATCCACTTTGATTGTATGTCAAAGTCATTTCCTTTTCTTGGATAGAGCTTTACCAACACAGAGATTGGAGACAACAAAGGTTATGTAACATATATATGTATTCTATTGACTCTTCATTTCTTACTGAAATTGGATGTAAGTATAACATTCATATACTTCAGAGGGCTCAATTTCCTAAAATTGTAACTTTAGAAGTAATCTCCACTTTAGAATTCCTATAGGCCGCATTTAGTACTAACATTTTTAAGGATATTGGAAAAGTTTTCTAATACCAACGTACCTTGTTCAGGGAGCTAAGTAATTTGGCAAGGGAATTTCTATTTGAAAAATCTTTGTATATCAGTGTAAGATATAAATTCAATTGTTAGCAAGCTGTGTCAGAACAGATTGGTTTTGGTCATATTTGGCCACAGAGCAGAGATTTGTTGAAAATGTTTGATGATGTTGCTCTGAGATGTTTTGCATCAACATAGCAATGCAGTGAATGTTTTGAATTGTAGTGGAAGTTTGGGTGTGCTTCTGGCTCTCACAACTGACATTTATGGGGAAAATACCGAAAGACTTCAGTACATTGTTACATCCAACTTCAGAATGATTATTTGTGCAATAACTGTGTTATCAGTGTAGACCTTTGTGCCCTTTTAGAAATCAATGATGGATCAAAATACTTTAAAACCAAAGATTTAGAATACCAACAATGTCATGCCAGGAAATAAAACTATGAGAATTTTTGAGATGCAGAAACATACAACAGATCATTGTTATTTTTAAAATGACTTCATTATTTGCAAACATTTATACCCAAGTCAATAGTCAAAATGCAATACCCTTGCAAAGTAAAACTTCTTCCCTCAGTAACGAAGGACCTGGAACTACAATATGAATTGAGCCTTTTGGGTTCTCTCAGTTATTTAACTTAGAGATTCTATGGCTTGCCAAACTATTTTTCATTTCTCCATTCAAATATGTTCAGCACTGACCAGAAGATACTTGTGAAATGCTTTTTCTGAATGTATTATAAAATATTAGTTAAGTTCAAATAACCATATTGTTAAGAAAATGTGCAGTTTGTGAAGTGGGTGCCTCATGTATCTAAGGGAGACTCATTATCACATTTATTTATGAGTAAAAATTGTCAACACAGGGAAGGCTTTGCAATCTGTCAGTCAACTTTAATGAACAGGCAATGATTCCATTTGATCAGTAAGAAGGGTAAGATCATTGAACTGACTGCCCGAAGACGGGATTTTTGAGTTGTATGAATATAGACTTTATGTAATTCTTTGGCTCTTATTTACAAATGTATTTGTCTATTACTACTGCTATTATTGTCATCATCATTACTACCATAGTAAGTATACACCCCAGGAGACTAATACATCAAACCACTTAAAAAGTTTCCACTGAGTTAAAATGACAGATTTATAAATATTACTTCTAGAAATATTTTTATTAACTCACTCGAAAAATATGAAGTATCTCCAGCACTGTACTCTGAGAGTCACAAAGACTATAAAATTATACCCTCTTTCTTTAAGGAATTTGTAATAATTTTGGCTTGTATCTGGCTTGTGTCTTCATTCTTGTCAAAGTCATTTTTTTTTCATTTTTTGGAAAATAGTCATGTGTTTGTATATCCACGATTTACTCTTTAAAATATATCTGTATTAAGGCATTGTGCATATACCATTTATTCTCTAATTTTCATTCAAGTCTTCCCAAAATAATTGAGAGAAACTTTGAGCCATAATTCATATTTTTAATTTAGCATTTAAAATATTCTGTTATATTTGTGAAACATATACTTTACTGCTGTTTCAAATAAAAATATAAAAACGTGCCCTGGCTGGTGTAGCTCAGTGGATTGAGCACGGGCCTGCAAACTAAAGGATTGCGGTTTGATTCCCAGTCAGGGCACATGCCTGGGTCGCAGGCCAGTTCCCAGCAGGGGACGCACGAGAGGCAACCATACATTGATATTTCTCTCCCTCTCTCCTTCCCTTCCTTTCCCTCCTGAAGATAAGTAAATAAAATCTTTAAATATATATATATATATATATATATATATATATAAATATATATATAAATATATATATATATAAAAACATTAAAACACTGGTGATTTGATAGTTACCATCATATTTGCAAAATCCAAGAGGAAGCACCTGTTTTACAGAGAAGAATTTATTACTCATTTGTCTCCCAACCTAGTACCTGCAATTCACATTTCCCAAAAATAATATACAGATGTCATCTATGTTTATGATTGTCTTTTATTCATAATTTATCCTTTTTGGTTGCAACATATTTTTATTAACAAATTGTATGTTTATGTTATAAATATATGTGAACAAAAGTTTTTAACTGCTTTTTTATTTCTTCTGGATCAACATTACAATTAGTATTTCTGTACAGAAGATATTTGTCATACAATTGTACAGTCATACAATTGTACAGAAATATAATTTTAATACAATTATTTAATATATTCATGGATGAATGTTATGTATTGCATAAATTCTATTGCAGTGGTTTTGCTTATTCATCTAAAGACTAAGAAACTTTACATGTACGTGTGGTTGAATGTTACACCAATGAGATTTTCATAGCAATCATTCCATGATTCAAAGCCTTCCAAATTATATGCCAAAATTATACTGTGAACTTTCATCCAAAGTTATTTTTAATAATATTTCAACTAACAACTAGGCAATGTCCTTCTTTAACTATTTTGGAAGTAAAAGTTCTAGAAACATCCTGACTTTTAAAAGTGTTTGTTACTCATTCAAGTTACTTGCTGGTTCATTTTCTAGGAGATACACTTATAAAATACTCTTATAAGGTACTTTGTGTACTGTTGAATATTAAGACAGGATTGGAAACTTTGAAATATCATTTATACCTTTACTAATATAATTTAGAAAATGTTTTTATCCTGTTAAAATTTATATAATTTTATTCAGTTCTTCTAATACAATCATCATTAAACTCCCGTAAGATAATTAGTCTTCAGTGTCAAACTAATCAATCAAAATTTGTTTCTGAAAAAGCCTTATTTTTCAATTCAAATAAACATGTTAATATGTAGTTCAAGGAGTATTATAATTACAAGGAAAAATAAATTCTGGAATACAATGGTAAAATCTAGTTTACTAGAAACAGTCCTTTCGATTTAAAATGTTGTGCATTTAATGTAGTTAATTAATATGCATTTTAATTAGAAAATATTTTTAAATCTACATGTTATTTCTAACTAGTTTACAAAAATGTAATTTGTATCTATGGTTATGAAGTTACTTTAGTAAGAGGAATGTGATAAAACAAAAAGAAAGGTTTTTCTCTGGTGAACGTGTATATCTATGCATGTTAAAAACTCCAGTAATGGGCATTTGAGTGTAATTAGTTGAAAATCATGTATATAACAGAAACCACTTCATTAGTTTCATAGATAGGAATATACTGCTAAAATTGATGATTCCAGTAGCTGGCTTAAATTTTATTTTTTGCTAATAAAACTTAAATTTTATATCTTGTTAATAAGATAGGTAATGCTAAATATTTTACAAGGTGATGTGAGATGAAGGTTGACCATAATTAGAGTAAATATTTCATAACATGATATAATTCAGTAGGTGTTGAACAATAGAATTGAACAATAGTCACTAAACCTAGAAAACATTGTGTAAGATACTGGTCTGTGAGGTGAAGTCAGTATGACTAACAAATGTTTGGTATTCCCAGAAAACATTCAGTTATATTTAAATTAACGTGACACTAAGGTGCACTGTGTTGGCTTCTGAAGTTATTTCCTTTCTGTTTAAATATAAATCCTGAGTACAATTATTGAGAATATACCTTTATTTTTTTTCTCTCCAGCCTATCTCTCAAAACTGTATAACATTCTTCTTACACAGAATTAACAGAAAATTTTCATTTCTTCGGCCCACTCTATACAATATATCCAATCTCTGAACAACTCAACATTTTTTTATGCCATTGCCTTTGCTTAAGAGACAGAATGAGAAAACAAAAACAGAAACCAAAAACCAGGAAGCCTGAAGGTGGCTTTATTAATCATTCCTTTGTTTGAAACCATGGGAAGCTTCAAACCTCAGGATAATGCCTCTGAGATGCTGGGGAAGTGAGGTATCTTTTCTATAATTATTAGTGAAGGACTTTTACTAATAATTATTAGTGGAAAGAGGTAATATAGGAGCCTATCTGATACTGAGAAGAGCACGCATGGATTTGAAGATGTGAAAATTTAGCCAGTTCCCATTGCTTGTTACGTGAATACATGGGATTTAAAAAATGAATGTCTTTGTGTTGCAGCAGTCGTGAGTGCCATTCCTGTGCCAACCCTAGAAAGTGCCCAGTACCCAGGAATCCTTCCGTCTCCCACCTGCGGATACCCTCACCCACAGTTCACGCTCCGGCCTGTGCCATTCCCAACGCTGTCCGTGGACCGAGGTTTCGGAACAGGAAAAAGTCAGTGTAACGTGTTTCCTTTTCTTTTTTTTTTTTAAGGAACAAATAAATAATACCATGGGTATCTTGTCAAATTGTAGCATTTTGATGTTCTTCTCCTTTAGAAAGATTAATTCACCATGACCTGGGTATGAGGCTTTTCTTTTCCAGCATAGTTTGTCCCTGAGATCCTGGTTCATGCTTTTGGGCTGATCCCCTAAGATCTCTTTCCATAGTACACTTAACTGAGAATATAAAGAGTTGTGGCAACAAAGGTTCAGTGGTTCAACAAAATAATGATTTGATGGGTGTTTGAAATTTCATTTAGCACAATGCCCTCGTGGTCCATCCATGTTGTCCAAAGGGCAGTGTCCTTCTTTCTCATGGCTGCACACTATGCCATTGTACATATAGTACCACATCTTCATTCATTCGTTCACTGATGGATGCTTGGGTTGATTTTACAGCTTGGTGATTGGGAGTAATGCCACACTGAACATGAGTGCAGATATCTTCACCAGATAGAAATTTTGTTTTCTTTGGATATGATATTCCTAGAAGTGGGATTGCTGGGTCAGCTGGTAGTTTTACTTTTAACCTTTTTTTAAAGATTTTATTTATTTTGTTTTAGACAGAGGGGATGGAAGGGAGAAAGAAAGGGAGAGAAACAGCAATGTGTGGTTGCCTTTTTGTGCTCCCTACTGGGGACCTGGCCTGCATCCCAGGCATGTACCCTGACTGGGAATTGAACCCGTGACCCCGTGAACCCGTGAGCACTGGTTTGCAGGCCAGTGCTCAGTCCACTGAGTCATACCAGCCAGGGCTACTTGTAATCTTTTAAGAACCTCCATACAATTTTCCATAGTGTTTACACCAATTAACACTACCACCAACACTATATCTTTGCCCATACTTGTCATCTCTTGTCATTTTGATGAGAGCCATTCTACAGGGTGTGAGGTGAAATCTCATTTTGGTTTTGGTTTGAATTTCCCTGATGATTAGTGATGTTAAACACGTTGTAGAACCTGTTGCCCATGTGTAAGTCTTTTTTGGAAAAATGTTCATTTGGTTTCTCTACCCAATTTTTAAATCTGATCAATGGATTATTTTTGCTCTTGAGTTTTATATATTTTTTATATATTTTGAATATTCACCCCTAATCATATATGCAGCTTCCAAAATTTTTTTTCCATCCCTTAGGTTGCCTTTCCATTGTGTTCATGGTTTTCTTTGCTGTATGAGAGCTTTTAAATTTGATGTAGTTCCACCTGCTCATTTTTTTCTTTTGGTGCCTTTGCATTTGGTGTCAGACCCCCCAAAATTATTAAGTCATGGAGCTTACCCCTATATATTCTTTTAGGGGCTTTACAGTTTCAAGTCACAGATTTAAGCCCTTTATCCACTGAGCTGTTTTTATGTGTGGTGTAAAATAGGGTTCTGATTTTATTTTTCTTTATGTGACAATTTAGTTCTCTCAGCACCATTTGTTAAAGAGATTATTCTTTTCCTACTGTACAGAGTAGAGCAAAAGTAGGTTTACAGTTATGAGCATAAGAAACAGAATATATTTCTTGTATTATTACTTACTAATAATTTATTTTTTTCCATACAAACAACTCTAAACTTACCCCATCCTATATATTCTTGGCTCCTTTGTCTCAACCTATGCATGGGTTTGTTTCTGAGGTCTCTATTCTGTACCGCTAATCTGTAGTTTATGACAACACTGTACAAGTTTGGTCATTATAGCTCTATGATATAGATAGGAATCAGGAAGTGTGATCTCTTCAGTTTTGTTCTTCTTCGTTAAGATTGGTTTGATGTGTTTGGGGTCTTTAGTGGTTCCATACAATTTTGGGGAATATTTTTTATTTCTGTGAAAAATATCATTGAATAAGGGTCACAATGAATCTGTAGATCACTTTGAGTAATATGGTCATTTTAACAGTATTAATTCTTTAATTGATGTGCATGGGATATCTTCCCATTTGTTTGTGTCTTCTTCAATTTCTTCTATCAATGGCTTTTTTTAGTTTTCAGTGGATAGATCTCTCTTTTTTATTATATTTGTTTGTAAGTACTTTATTTTTTGATACTGTGAATGAGATTATATTCTTAATTTTTTCTGAGCGTTTGTGTGGATATATACAAATATAGCTGATTCTTGTCTTTTGATTTTTATTCTGATAGTAGTACTTCATTTGTTTGAAGGAATGTGAAAATGGAGAGTCTCCCAAGCTATTATATATACTCTGGTGATTTTTGCTGAGTCATTTGACTTCTTTTCCCTCCAAGCACAGCATTTTAAAATCAATTTTATGGCTTTTTTCTCTTAGTTAAGAACAGGTGACTCAGCAGCTCATGTGAGATAGGATGTTTTGTAAGAGATAAGATGGTAACAGCAATAAAATATATTTGTGAGGTAAGCTATATTTTTCCAACCCAACAGGGACAACTCTAAGAAATCATAAATTGTCTAGATGTAGCTGGGTTAAAATTAAAAGGCATCAAAAATCTGCCAAGAGGGAATTAGATTTACTTCCCCTTTCATCACTGCATCGCATGTCTGCAGAATAGAGTTGTGTGCAAAACCTTGAGGGAAAATAGTCCCCCAAACCATGCTGAAGGCAATTAAATGAGAAAAAATGTGGGAAGTCTCAGCACCAAAAATTTCCAAATCCAAGGACAATTAGGAAGATAATTTTAGTAAAAGAATTCAGAACCATAAGACTCTTCTTCAACTTCTGAAATAAACTCTCCCCAGCAGAAAAGAGGTTTGTAGTTTTTGTTTAGTTTTCTCATTGGATCATTGTGTACTATTTTCTTCTGATTTCATCTATGTTCTCTAACTTTAAGATGGATATGTAGGAAGAGTATGTAGAATGACCTTTATCTGTTTACTTCAGCAAGACTAATAGAAGCCTAAGTTCACTCCCTTTTAAAATTAGAAATTAACTGTTTTATTTTATTCATAGTGTGTTTCCGTAACTTCTGTGTTTAAAGGCATATTCTCCTTCTGAAAATCCAGTGTCCCATTTACTCTTTTCCTTTTCTCTTGATTTGGTACAGCATGCAAAACTGTCTCATCGAATCTTGGGGGGGCAGGGGATGATTCCAAAAGTTAAAGTTTAATGAAATAGAAAACAAAAGAAAATGAACTAGTATAAAATTTGTTTCTCTTCTGTGGTTAGAATCTCATGCACCACTCCGGTGCAGGACTTCGGTAGTGTGGGAAGCTATGCATGTGTATGAGCAGAGATACCCTCTGCATCTGCCAGTCGGCTTTGCTGTGAACCTAAAACTGCTCTAACAAAATAAGTTTTATTAAGAAAGAAAGAGATAAATAAATAAATACACTTCAGTCTCTTCGTAGATTTTATTTTGTTAATAGATTTTAAAGTAGGGATTCAGTAAAGGTAATTAAATAAAATGTAATTTAACAATTATATAAAAGATTCTTAGCAGAGTGCTTATCTCAGTAAATTTTGAACCTCATCTAAAATCAAAAGGCATAGACATTCTACTCCTAGAGGATTTCATAGATTTTTTAAATGTATATTGAGTCATCAAGGATCTTTTGAGCAAAGCTATATGCAATGCAAAAGGAATAGAAACTGATATGTGTTTCCAGGTGATTGCTTCAAAAAAAAAAAATAAGTACCCTCTTTTCTAGGAAACAAAATATTCTCTAAATCACTGTCAGAAACGGTTAACTTCCAGCCATTTAGTATTGGTTTCTAAATGCCTTGGAGAACACTAAATATCCCTGTTCTCTTTCAAGCAGAAAACATTTCATGACTCTGGCTAGAGAAGTTTTATTAGTCACCTTGAGAAACAGTGAAAGGCACACATAGGAAAAGGAACATTTGATGGTTCAAGTGGGGAGACTCTTCTTCCCCCAAAGTTGTCGGAAAGACTTTCAAGTTTTATAAGAGTTAAATCACTAAAATCCTGCCCCCAAAGATATGCTGCTTTCTGAAGTCACAAATACATTTTCTCCCACCATAAAAAAAGAAACCTATAGTATATTTGGATTACACACATTTAGTGGTGTATCGATAAAGATTTATACAGTTTTGATGGACAAATATTTTCTTTCCTACCAATGCACTGCAGTTCTGCTCTTAGTCTCAATAGGAAAATGCACTGTCCTTGGGAAATAAGGAGCAGTGCTATCATTTGAAAATTTCAACCAACAGATAGTCTTCAGGTCAAGTCACTATAAAATTGGTACCCCCCATTTCCTCATCATTGTATAGGTTGTACTAAAAGTTAGATGATTTTCACTACCCGTTTCAGGTTGAGTGTTGTCTTACTAAGAAGGCTAGTTAGATTTATCCATGTTATTTTCCTGCTCCAGCTCTATCCCAAATTGGAAATTAACTAACAAGGGACTTGACCTAGATAAAATCAGGAGTGCAGTGGAGTTCGTGGATTTTTCTCTAGGGTCTTTTCCAAAATCTAGGCTATGAGGAACTGGGGTTACTCAGAAATATAGCATGAATCTGTTCTTCTGAGATGGATGAGTGAAGTGTGTTCCTGGAAGTTTGGGGGTCTCAAAGGGTCTTTGTTTTGTGTTATTGGCATGCTTTATTTCTTTCAAACATTACTATTTTAGAGAGATGAAAAATCCTCATTTCCATTTTTGTAATATTTTGCCAGTTATTCCATTGCAATTTTTTGTGTGTTGACATAAATTTTCAGGAAGTGCCCAGAGATTTGACTTCACTGCACAATTGTATACCATTTGTACAATGAATTTCTACTATTTCATCATTTGAAAATGAGTGCCTTGCCAGGACATGTTTGATTCTTGTTTTACTCTCCGAATTGCAGGGAGGCTGCACTCCATGGACAAAAGGAGGTTTCTGTTGCTTTCAGAGCTCTTAGCACAGCTAAATGTCATGTCATGAGCCAGTCTGTTTCACATAGGTGTCCTGAAACTGGTGCCTGAACTGGCCAAAAGGGTCATCTGAAATGACAGCTTCTCTCCAGTACAGCAGTTGATATTGTGTTTGTTTAAGAGTTTTCACTGCCCTAAATGTCAGCCAGGTCTGAACAGCATATCTTTGGCTCCATGTAAAATATTAAATTGTGAATTTTCTATAGAAACATATACCGCATCCATTGTATTAAGTATTATGCAAAATTGTGATAGCAAACAAAACAAAAACAGTCCTTTAGGAATTCCTGATACATTTACGATATTTTGCCATGTGTAATAGGCACTCTTTTGCCCAAATTTTTGAGGGAAAAATAAAGATGCACATTATATGTGGGTATAGTGATTGTATGCCGTGGGTATAATAGTCTCATGAATACTGCACAGAGAAACATGGGTGTACATAATACACAGCAATATACCATAGTTGCAAGGATGGACCCTTCCATTCCTCACCCAGCAAATTACATTAGGCACTCTCCTTTTCAATACTAGTGTGGTGCTGGTATTGATTTCATTGAAGAGCTGGTTCATCACTGTCAAGCCGCCATTACTTCCCTCAAAGTCAAGAGTCACATTGTGGTGTTTCCAGTGGGAATCATGGTGACCAGGTGAAAACCTGGGGATGGAGGACTGGGCAGCGCATCCAGAGAAGTTTTATTTGCAGAGATGCTGGTGAACATGCCATTAAAGGGAAGGAGAATGGGAGCAGCTCCCAGTATTCAGCAATGTCATCAGAATTCATGTGAAGCTTAAAGTTTTGAAGACATTAATTTCAGAAGACTAAAAGTGTGCATGTAAATTTTATTAAAGCTGTGGTCACAATAATTTTTTAACATAGATCTCTTTCATTTCAGAAATGTAGGACAAATTTTAAAACTACAATGGAAGGAATAAAGAAAAAAACAGTCATGGAATATTATTTCTTTAATAGCAAAAGCAATCTTAAAAATATGATGTGAATTAATTGCAATCCATCTTCAATAGAGGGAATTACTTGCAGCAGATTTCTAAGGAAAATTGCAAAATTTTTTCCCTAGAGGAATATTTTTAATATGATGATATGAACCTTTTAATGAAAACCAGCCCATTGGTAATGAAGAGGGACCCAGATATAGGCCCCTGATGCTGCTTTTCTCTGATCTAGAGTGGAGGTATACTTCATTTTTATTTGGACAAGTGACCATTAGTAATGGTCTCCTTTAGACTAAATATGAGTCTAGATTAAAACCTGCATGACTGTCTTTGTTTCTGAAACTATTTTAAACCATCAGGTCACACAAGCTTGACTGAACATAAGCACACACGTTCATCTCCCCCTTTACATTAAGCATATAGAATTTAGCTCCTTATAATACCTACCTGAAGACCCATCCCTTTTGCCCCTGTCTGAAAATCAGCATCGCCAAGAGTGGACCTTAGTGTTTTCCCTGCATCTCTTGAAACATGATCCCTCTCCTCCATCCTTAATAGGACTTCCTAGCTTAAAGATAAGGCACTTCTGGTCAAACTCCTCTTGCCCCCAGAGTTCTATCGACTTTGCTCTCTTGGTTGCATATCTCTTGTTTGAAGAACTGGGGTTTTTTTCAAGTCTTTGCCTGTTTTCTGGCCCTGGTTAGTATGTTGCTGCATCCTGTCCTCAGCCAACCCTTTATCTCCTCATCTCCATCTTTACACAGGGGTAAGCCTGAAGGTTTCTCAGTGACCCAAGGGACCTCTTAGCCTGTCTGAATATAGAAAAATGAGTTTTAATATCAAATACCCTCTGAAGGCACATTTCCCTTTTGCATATCTTTAATATTATGCCTTGTGCTTTGGTATCTTTAATCTCTATTCCCTTCAGCATTATCAGATTTTCTGTCTCTCTCCTCTGCCCTTTGCTGACCTCACTGAGCCTCCCAGAGAGCTACCTCAAAATTATCTCACAAACCAACTATCTTGAAATAGTTTCTGGTTAAAAATTATCTTTCAAAAATGAGATATTATCTTTTATCACTGCATTTTTTCAACTTACCCAGTAGAACTCTCTGAAGAAATAAGTTATCAGAAACACTCTTGTGCCAACACTTCTAGCTACTACACAGCTCTTTCAGTGTCCAGTTTAAATTGGACCTATTGACTTTGAATTTGAATGAAGAAAGTTGAGTCACAGTGTCCTTAGTATGGGAAACTGTCCATTTAAGTCTAATATTTGAGTCCATTGAGCCATGTTCTGTGGAGAAAAGGTGTGTTTCCTTATACAAAACTGTCCAGATACCCAAAGGCTGCCACAGATGACTATGCAAAACCACTTCAACTATAGCAATCTGACTGCAAATTACAAGGTTTGCTACAAAAGAGAAAAAAATTATAATTCTGTATTCATGCAATTTGTTCCAGCAAACTCATCTCTTATGTAACTTTTTAGTTGGATGTGCTTCCATTTTGTTATGGGAGATAATGAAAGGGATATTATTTGTACCATTTTATTAGCAATGCCTTTTACACCTGATGACTCTGATTTGTTAGATAGTTAGCATGGCATGTTTAAGTCGCAGAAAAATTGGCATGTTGGCTGGTGGATAATAGTGCAGCTGTAGCTGGGTTCAGTACATTGAATTTCACTGACATTGCCCCTTGTGAAGGGAGAAATAAGTCCTTTCTCTCCCTTCATCACTTATGATTACAGGGCCCAGACAGTTCAGGCAATACAGTGCGTGCTGCATATATTTTATTCCTCTTTTTGAAAAAGAGATTCCTGTCTTGCTAGATCTATTTCTATTGTTTAAAAGGGCAGTGCTATCATATCCCATAAATACATGAATAAGAATGAGTGTGTGCACAGCTCTAAGAAGAGATTGGTCGGGTCCTAGGATATCATTCTGAACTGATCCAGGGGCCCTTTAGCTGACACAGGGGAAGAAAGCATTGTCCAGGAATAATGAATCGATTTTCTTGTCTCCCTTGCAGCGGTGAATGAAGGACCAACCACCCAACAGCCACCCATGTTACCCCCAGCACAGCCTGAGCATCCCAGCAGTGAGGAGGCACCAAGCAGAACCATCCCCACGGCCTGCGTTCGACCAACTCATCCACTCCGCAGCTTTGCTAACCCCTTGCTACCTCCACCGATGAGTGCAATAGAGCCGAAAGTCCCTTACACACCGCTTTTGTCTCAGCCAGGTAAAGTGCCCATTTTTCTTTTTTTTCCACGTTGAAAAGGGTTCTTATCATTGGTGGCTCTACTTAAGTGCAATGAGGGTTCCTGAGGAGGCCTGATGCAGCACGTTCTCAACGATGATTGCATGCTCTCATCTGGTCCTGGTGTTTTCAGTGCAGCTCTTAAGTATCTCTTCAACGCAGCTGGCTCATTGTATGTTCCCTTCATTCCTTTGGAAAGTTTTTCATTAATCCTGAATGCCAGTCAAGTACTTTTAATAGAGGGTGTAGGTCTGCCCGCTAGCGAATGTCAGGAAAGTTCCTGATTCTTCAGTTTGCCACATGGGCTCTAGGATTTAAGGCTAGACACCAAAACTAGTTTGAGCTACAAAAGTTTACAACCCACCTTTTTAGAGAAAAGCATCCAATCTCATAATTCTGCTTCGTGCCTGTCAGCAGTCATCTTTGGGCTTCTTACTGCAGAGTTCCTGGTTCTGATACTCCAGAGAGGAGTATCAGACGTCCAACGTCCTAGTTTTAGAAATAAACTACAACATAGATAGGTAGGAAGTAACATCTCTATGATGCTTTTCTAAGAATATCAACTGGCAGAGATGAGAACCAGAGACCCCAGTTTCCAGTGAGGTGTTCATTTCATTATCTCAGCTGGGATGCAGTTGGGCTGAACCAGAACTCCTTTTTGTTTCCTTTAGGGATTGGGCAGAGAAAGGATAGAAAGAGCGAGAAAAGAAGAAAGGAGAAAAGAGAGAAGAGGAGGAGAGAGGGAAGAGCTTGAGGGTCAACAACAGATACACAGGATGAAAGAGAGGTCAATAAAGAGATAAGTAGTTCCGTGAAGAACTACGTAGCACTTCAAATGATTTGGGACGTTAGAATAATCCTTAACAACGCCAATATATAAGACATGAGATAGTAAAGTTCAATGGTTCCAAGTAAATAGAGGTGGCCTCTTAAGAGACAAAGGCAGCTAGACTGGCCAATCTGCCATTGTGTGAAAGCATTTGAGTGAGCTTCAGTTACTCAGATTCATAGCCACAGCAGTTTTAGTCGCTGTTTGAGTACAGAAGCCACAGGACGACTGCAAAAAGTAGGACACGTGAGATTGCAATGAGGAATGTTGTCTGTCTATGGATATTAAGAAGGTATCTTGTTCCTGGCATCCTATTAGTTAATTGGTGTGCATCACTTCCAGTGTGGTCAACATTCATGTGACGTGTAGTATGGATGCTTAGCTGCCAGACCTTGAGAGGTGGGCTATATAGTACAGGAGAGACGTGGGCTTCCATTGCTTGAGACATACACTGCACATCTGGCCTGGCATTTAGGATATAATAACTAACCCACATGGAACAAGAGCTGTGTGGCCGGCCTGCTCCTCAAGACTAGGGCCATTGCGCTGGATCCTCAGAACAACTTTATGAGGTAGCTACTTTAGAATTTACTAGCATACTTAAGTCTGCATAGCCAGTGAGTGATGATGCCTTTTTTCCCACTTTTTGCAGGAAGCACAGGTTCTGCAGTTTTAGAAACTAATTTGTACCTCTCAGTTTGAGTCCATTTTGTGATAAAAACAAAGAGAAACTGTAAAATAATCATCTATCAAATTAAATTATTCTAAAACTGATAAAAAGGAAAATATGAAAACATCTGAAATTATTCTGAGTTAAGAAATACCATTTCCTCACAAACCTTTCTTTAAGTACATTTGATACCCAATATTACATTAGTTATATTAGTTCCAGTCGTATAATATAGTAAATGATTTGACATCTTTATACCATATAATGTGATCATTCCACTAATTCTAGTAATCATCTGTCACTGTGAAAACTTATCACAATATTATTGACTATTTTCTGCTTTTTTTCGCTCACATTTTAATGAGAAAACATAAGAGATTTACATACTCTGTGCTGAAGAACACTAATTGTATAACATCAAAAAACTAAAGTACTTCGTACTGTTAACTATTATCTCTACTTGCAAGTAAACTTTTACTTTGTAGTACTATGTTATAGAGAAGAAAAAAAGCTAAAAATGATACTCTGAAGTCCATTTTTAATGAAAATTTTACTGTGGTGGTAATGTTTGATTTGGAACACAGATTTGAAAATCAACTAATTCTCCAGAGATCTATGATAACAAAATGACCCAAAATAACTCTAATTTTAGAAAGAACACCCGACAATAGGCAGAACAAAGCAATGGCATTGTTATTACCTAGTTATTATTTTCTTCTAGTTACAAAAATACTGAAGCTGCCTTAAACAAATTCTGACACAATGTGGCACAAATGGCTGTATTTTGGTTTTAAAGCTTTGAAGTAGAGCCTGTTCTTCTGTCTCTACACCTGTTCTCTCAAATAACAAGCATATTAGAAGAACCATTCTCTGATCTAACGTCCTGGGGGCGAGGTCTCATTTTCTTTTCTTCTCGTTGTACATTTATGAGCTCTCTTTTGTTTTACTATCATTCGTGCCTTTTTTTTAACTATTTCTAAAAAGCCATACCTCCTGTCATATTGTCCAATACCTGTGGCTTGAGCTTTGGGATTTTGTATTTTTCAGTTTCCCTTTAAGTGCCCCCTCCCCCACTCACCTTGAGGCACACCTGCCATCACTCTGGAATTGTTAAATGCCTTTTCCTTTCACGTTTCTCTGTATTGTCTCCCTGTGATTCCAGTTCATTTCATAATGCCCTACCTCGTGATTTTCAAATAAGTTCTTTCTGCATTGCTCCTGACACATGGTAAATAGTATGCTTTTAAGAAAGGGCTGATGTTTACTTATTCTAATAGAAAAAGAAAATTAGCAGACTGACAAATGTATTAGCTGTGACATTAACTACATGCTTCTCAGCCTAAAAGATGAAATACTTAGAGCTTTCAACAAATTTTAATTCTTAGAAAATCATTACTTGAGTCAAACTGATTGATGAAGGAAAGTCATTCTCTTGTCGGCTTAAAAAATATGTCTCAAATAATTTTCCTCTGGATTTCACAATAAAGCACTGCATAATTACTAATGAATTTATTTTTGCTTACTACAAGTAATTTCTTTAAAGTATGGTAATGTGAAATACTGCTATAAATTTTAAAGATTATGCCAAATGGGAAGCTCCTTCTGCTTTGAAACCGTTCAAGTTCGAATCAGTGAAGACACTCCTTGCCTGCTCACATTCCTGTGTGTGGTTTATCATGGACATCATTACTTTGTGCCTCAGTTTGCGTTCCAACAAGACATGCAGAGCTATGTTTGCAGCAGTTATACATGAGGCACTGGGTAATACATACTATACAGCAGTGATCTTCATGGAATGGCAGAGAATTTTGCAATATTTCTATCATAAATGGTAATCAGTCATCTTGTTTTCATAATGACTGAAATTCTGTCTACCTGAAAACACAGATTCATCCCTTCATTTTTCCCCCTTCCACCTCCTGAGTTAGAAATCTAGCTTACTAGACTGGTGAATTTTATGGTGCTTCTTACAATTTCATCATCACCCCATGATAAAGTGGTTCTGCTTCTTAATGCTTCGTCGATAGATGTGAATAACTGTGCCATCTTTACATTTCAGGGAGGCTGCAGTCACCGTGCTTTGCAAATCACAGAGGTGGACATAGAAGTGATTTGCCTTAGTTTCCTTTCAGGTTAAATAGAAAATGTTTGATGGAGTGTTGGGCTTATGGCACTATAGATCTGACATAAATTCTACCAAGGGCCAAGAGAGGGTGCTTTTTTCCCCTTCACTAGTGAAAATCCCTTTTAGCTGTGAAATGATCAGCTGCACTTTAAATGAACCTGGATTCAGAGACGATTCGTCTTCCGGGCCTGTAATTCTAAAGGGAAAGAAAATGAGACCTCTTGAATAGTGACTTTTATATCATCATGTTGTTTTACGTCACGAGCCCCCCAGAGTTCTTGCATCTTTGTAAAGCTGCATACGTGCATATACACATTGCATTTCTATACATTTTTATCTATAAAAGCAAATACCTAGGACACTCTCATCTTTTCAATCTTCTAGAGATCAATATGTCGGTGGACAGGACAAGACCCAACTCACTTCATTGTACTGCGAAATTGAGTTTGATTTTCGCTCTGCAAATTGTGCTATGTGCTTCAATTTGTCTGGGCACAGAAGACAGGGAGTGGGTGGAGGGGTTTTGGGGGGACAGAACAGGCATTTGATTTATATTGTATGGCTGGTTGGGAAATCATGTGTTCCTGCTATAGCCTGATCTTCTTGACAGGCCTCATTTCAGTAAATATGCTATCACCCAAAACTGCCAGTAAATTACTATAATACATTAATACAATTGCTTTTCCTGAGCCACTTGTAGACCACCATTGGGGGTGTTCATCAAAGATGCCATATGAGTGTTCCATTCTGCTGACATCAATCGGAGAAAGAGGTCAGGGGAGAGCAGACATCCTTTAGCAGGTGAAACAAGAGGGTCACTTTTCAGGCCAGTCAGATCAAATAAATCATTGGCACAGCTAAGTAGGAGAGGTACGTTGATTTGGCGGTATTAGAGCCAATAACACCAATCAGTTCTAGCCTGGAAAATTAAACTACCACCTTTTAAAATTTCATCTTATGTGTAAGCTCCCTTGTGTGTGTGTGTGTTGTTTGTTTTCTTTCGGTAGCTTCTTGAAATCGTTCTATTCTTATTCCCAAATGATATGTTTAACAGATGAAATTTGACTTGCTTTGGTCTAGTCGTCCTAAATGATCTCTTGGTAAAAAGTAGTGAAATTAAATTTGCCTTATATATAACCAATATTTGTGACTCTGGAACCTACCTGGTATTTTAATGAATTACCATTTCTTCTACTATGGTGTTCCAGTATATAAATAGAAAAGACCTCTGCTTACTATCTCAGAGAGGGAAACAACTTCTGGAGAATTCTTTGTGAGGAAGCTATATGACTGTCGCCTCACTAATAGATGGCAAAGCTGAGGCCTGCAAGGTAAAGCAGTTTGCCCAAGATCAACAACTGAACTAAGGGCTAAAATTTAAAGAATTCAAAACAATGTAACATTGAAGAAAAACAAATGATTTCATTTAGCTTACTTGTGATGTGAATACTTATTCCTGGATTGACTCCCCCCTCCCCCGAAAAGGGCTTTTTGGATGGTCTTAATTATTAAATGTTTATCAAAAACAATTTTTCTGACAGGTAGATTCACTTAGCTTAATATTTAAGTAAATGCTTTATTCTTTTATGTAAGCTAGGTGGAGTAAAGACATAATAGCAAGAGTAGTGACCAGCCAAGCACTCTGGAATAGCCCCTATCTGTCTTAAAAGCACCTGACCAACCTGCCAATAGCTCTTTACAGAAGGCAAGGAGCCAGGGAGCTGGTATTTGTTGCTCTCAGCACCATGCCCTAAGGATAGCCAAGGCTGTGGAGTCCAGTAATAAAAATAAGGATGAGCAGAAGGAAGGAGGAAATGAAGATGAAAAGCACATGAGGATATTATCACATTGTGCTTTAGAGAATGTCAGGGTCAATGAGACCCTGACAAAATGGCTGGCATTTATTTCAGAATTGCATAAAACTTTTTGGAGGAGGGAGTAGATGACCACCGTTAGGTCAAAATTTGAGTCCTTTTGATCAATTTTTTCCCAACTACAAAAAAGAGGAAATATTACACCAGGAATTATTATGCCATGTATATGATTGAGACTAATTATCAACTTAATAAACAATTAAACTTGGAGGTTAAAGTATTGACATGTCATCTAGACAATCAAAAGACAAAAATGTTTAAAGTCTTTTTAAAACTTTATGACCTAGTACATTATGTAATTTGAAATATATAATTTAAGAAGAATGTCCTTGGATTATGCTGGGAACTCAGTGACCTTGTGGGTGACAGAGAATGGGGAGGAGGAGGAGGGTGAGCAACAGGTTGTTTTCAAAGCAGAAAATATTCCCAATATTCACTTCTCATTTCCTAAGAACCTGGTAAGTCACATGGTTAACTACTGTTACATAGATTTTGTTATTTATACAATATTTTAAGGATTAAAGTGTCTTTTTTAAAATCAGCTTGGTTGATTCTTTAATTCTGTCACCTTTTATAGTTTATTGAGGTCCTTTCCAAGTGCATTCACATCGACCTGACATGCAACTGTAATCGCCATTATAGATGCCGAGAGAGATATTCTAACTTGTAACTGTTCCAGGATCATGTGCATTATTCTTGGGACCTTTACACAAACCCTTACACATAATGGACACTCGGTAAATGTTTGTTGAGCTTTTCAGGATAGAATAATAAAGATAAGAACCAAAAATTGAATTCAGGTCTTCAATTTGAAGTCCAATGATGATTATAGGTGAAACGAGGCAACTTGAGGGTCAGTGAAAAGATTAGATATTGATGATAAATGCAGAGAAGGTGAAATGATTTCCAAAACATGTCCATTTGATTAGAAAATGCTAAGTGTCCTGAACTATAAATAACTCTTTATACTAAAGCAAAATAAAATTGCATGGAGTGGAAAAGTAGTATGCAAACACCACCCCTGGAAATTCTATTTAATAATTTAACTTTATGAAAATAAGCAGACATACAGTGAAACCCATAGTACAACAGAGAAGAATAACATCCACTTTGTTCCTAAAAACAGGCAGTGCAGCTCAGTGGAAACATAGTCTTGAGGATTAATCTCTCCATCGTGCCAATTAAGGAATTGATTTTACTCCCCTCAATCCTACTTATTCTCCTCTGTGAAATTATTCTTTCCCCTTTACAAGGTATGAAACATATTAAACTCTAATGATCTTAATTACTGCAGAAATAAGCATGTATATTCTCTTCGTATTTTTTCTTTGCTTTGTGAAATAGCATGAGTAAAAGAGTGATTTTTATTTGAAGCAGGATTCTAAGCAGTTGATGGAGTTCTTTATAGTTTATCAATTAGTGTCAGGTTCTGGTTGCTTTCTTTGGAAGCAGAGAGAAATTTTGAAAGAAACAAATAAAAAGTGTTCACATAAAGCTCCATGTTAATGGACTATTGAAAATGTGTTGTGAGAAATCGAACACAATGAAAACAAATCTGCGATACTAAAATAAAGCGAGATTTTAACCATCAGCAAAGTGTTTCTAAGGATATGACCTGCTACACCTAAGAGAATGTGTAAAAACATTCGAAGTTGCACGTCTTCTGAATATTTATAACTTCTACATTATTGGCAGACACTTACACGAAGAAGCCAAGTGCCACGTTAAACATCTTGTGTATTTTATAGCGTTGACTTTCATCATAGACTTGCAGGACTGATGTTCTTATCACCAGAATCGATTTATTGGAATGTCAAGACTCCAAGAAGAGAATGCCTTTATCATTTGTGGTAAAGCAGATTTTAACAAGCTTTGGTTTTTTGTTCTGGGGGATTTTTTTTTTTTTTTTTTTTTTGGTGAAAAACAATGATAAGTAAGCCCAACTGATTTCAAAATAAGAGGCATATTATGACACAACTGCATATTAGAGGCTTATGAGAATAATGGAACTTGAAATGACTGCTCTTCACATCTCCTCCAAATTGCACTGTTAAATATCCTTTCACCTTTTCGGTTTCCTTACCCAGGTGTTTGTATCTTTCTACTTCTGTGGTCACCTGAGTCACGATTTTTAATAGAAATGGCATATCTTACATTACAATAATGTGCAAGCCTAGTATCTCTGTAAAGTCTGAGATTGCTCATTTAACCTGTCGTTTCAGTTGGTGTTGCATTTGTATCACAGTGATGTGTTTTTGTTTCTTTTCTTTTTTGGCCACTCCCTGGTGTGGTACCTTAGTGAAGTCATAGCAGCAGGCCATCCATGCACACAGGCCTGAGCTCTGATGCCTACTGCAATGCAGGATGCAAAGCAGGACGCTGTTGCTATGGCACAAGGAGAGTTCACCAATAGCGTGGGTCTCCCCGCTGGCCCGGGGAACATGTGAGTGAAACAGTACTTACTAGAGGAAAATTGAAAACTCCACTAGGACCCAACTCCCTAATTATTGGCTGGGTTAGCCTTGAGTAAGTCATTTAACCTGTTGGTGCTTCAATTGCCCACTGCTGTAAGTGGGGAAAGTAAAAATCTCATCTGGAAAGTGTCGGTTTCATTTTCTTAAAGGAGTCAGAGGATGTTAACACAAGTTATGCTCGTTAAAAATGTAAGCACTGAATCCAGGAACTTCTCATTTGATATAATTAGGTATCGCATTACCTTATAAATTTGGCCCACTAAAGTCTCCAATGCCTGATATTAAGAAGCAGTAGGATCATGTGGGAAGAGATTTACAATACACTTTTAATGGTTCAGTGGCTGGTGAAAGAAGACCTAACTCCCGAGTGTTGTATTTCACCACAAATATGTGCACCAGAAAAAAACAGCCAATAGAAGGGGCCCGGGCACAGAAAACAGAATGGTGAGCAAAGCAGAGCAGGGCAGCTGATATCCAGCAGCTGTCTAGACATCATTTCCCGAGCCTAGAGCAAGCCATGGCCTCTCTAAACAGGTCTTTCTCAAATCATAAATGCACCCAACAGCCAGGAAACTATCTTCCACAAGCAGCTTTACATGATCAAACTGCAATAAATAGTACTTCCCTTCCAATTTCTTCATCTGTGTCTCCATCAACCATTATGAATGTTTGTTCCTCAAACCCAATAAGGATGTATGGCCACTAGGTGAGCAGATTTGGCGATAACGTGCTAGACTTCTTCTCGCCCATAAACACGGCATCTCCTGAGTTGCTTCTCACCATGAACCAATTTAATGTGTCCAAGCCTATGGGATTTCCTAGATCTCAGCTTTAACCTCCCACTTAGCCATCCCCAGCACTAACCTTCTGCAACTAGCAGGGCAAGGAAGTGTAAGAGGTGAGGAGCGGGAAGTGAGCTGCTGAAAGTGGGAAAAAGAGGTTGTTCCTTGAACATGTAAGACTTTCCTTTGTCTTCTCATTCACAGATAATATATTGGGTTCCATTAAGAATATTACAGTAGGATTTGAGATAAAGATAAACTCCCCATGAACATGGCTGTAAAGCCGGGCTTCTCCAATTGTATATGCTTAGGAAGCACCTGCAGACTTTATTAGAATGCAGATTCTGGTTTGGTGGAGCTGGAGGAGAGGCTGAAACTCTGCATTTCTAGGAAGATTCCCGGCGATGCCAACGTTGCTTCTCGGTAGATCGCACTTTGGCTAGTGAGGATCCGGCACAGATGTGTTCTTCATCTGGGATTCATGGAAGAACTGGTGGGCTTGGTTAGTCATTTGAAATTAAGTTCACATTTCTGTGTGTGCATGCATTTCTTGTAGTGCGTGGTTTCATAGCTTTCATTAGAGTCTCAAATTAGTCCTTATCTGTAACAAGTACCATGTACTCCGTCATTTTGTCATCAACCTGCGTTTAGGCTGGGCTACGGGTGTAAACACCAACACCTTGTTTTGCTTTGATTTTTGTTTGTTTGTTTTTCAAGAGCAATTCTAATACTTTTTTTTTGCAGAGATAACCTTCCAGAATTTAAGGCAAAAGCTAAGCACTTTTGCCCCACTCAAATAAAATTCTGCAAAATGAAGTCATCCATCTCCTGTAGAAACACCTAGGGCCTTTGTGTAATTTTTAAAGATTTTATTTACTTATTTTTAGAGAGAGGGGAAGGGAGGGAGATACACTAATGTGTGGTTGCCTCTCACATGGCCCCCACTGGGGACCTGGCCCACAACCCAGGCATGTGCCCTGACTGGGAATCGAACCTGTGACACTTGGGTCACAGCCCGCACTCAATCCACTGAGCCACACCAGCGAGGGCCTTTGTGTAATTTTTAAATGCCTGATAAAGGAATTGGTTAGATTAGTATTTGTCAGTGTATTAAAAGTGGTCCCATTTCTGAAACTGTTTCTTGCTTTTGTGGCCTAAGTGAATTCTGATAGATAAGAGCCACAACTCTCAATGGTAAATTCCCTCGAGAAGATGAGTTCCTGTGGGAAACTGGGATGGGTTGTCATTCGAAGGCAGTCATCGTCACCTGTTCTTGGCAACGTGTGTTCCAGCGTGCAAAGGAGAGCACATCACATGTCACCACATGATGACTCATCATTCAATGACCATTTCAAATTTAACTGGTGCCACACAAGTATGAATGGCACACAAGGTCTGTAAAACATATATTTTTAAATATTTCTAGTGGTGCATAAATGAACTGATACACAATAATAATAGAAATCACAGAATAGGTGGTTAAAGGATAAGTTTTTCTTAAGTAGTGAAGAAGTTGCATTGCATAATATCCTAAAAGATATTATCATAAATCATTTATTGGTTATACATAATTCTAAAGAGTAAATATGTGTCGAAGGAGGTGTGGTTGTGGTAAAGAGGGGGTGGGAAGAGAGGAAAATTTTTAAATAAAAAGAACCTGTTTAATAAATAATTTAGCAATTAAAGTCTACCTTCCTCTCTCCCTCATCCCTTCGTGTCCCTTCCCACACTATTTATTTTACATTAAAAGGTTTTTTTTTTAATATTTTAGTTATTTATTTGTAGAGAGGGGAAGAGAGGGAGAAAGAGAAGGATAGAAACATCCATGTGTGGTTGCCTCTCATGCTCCCTACTGGGGACCTGGCCTGCAACCCAGGCATTCACCCTAGGCTGGGAATCTAACCAGAGACCTTGAGTTTGCAGGCCAACACTCAATCCACTGAGCCACACTAGCCAGGGCTAAAACCCTTGTTTTTTTTTAATTAATCAGCTGTTAGAAAGATCAGTTGTTAAACTAATCAAGCAGCAATCAGCTTAAGCACCACATGGTGGGGCAGAGTAATTACTGCGGGCAGGGCTATGGCTTCCCCTCAGGCTGATGCCTCTGAGAGAGGAGTGCTTTGCCTGACAAAGAGGGCTACTGCAGTATAAGGTATGACTCAGCACAGAGATCTTGGTGGCTGTTCCTTTAAGTCTCTCCCCAGAGCCACCAACTCCAGACTCCCTCAAGCATCTCTGGTCCACTCTGCCCTCCCTCTACTGGAGCCCAAGATAAGTGACTACAAATGAAGTTTTGTGCATTGGCATCTTAGGAGGCATTCCAAGGCTGCAGCTGTCTCTCGCTGGTACACAGAAACCTTGCTATTTTTCACAGTTTACTGTTGTCTGGGTTCCTTTCCAGCTCTGGTGCTATAGGCTGGGGAGCCCAGCTTGGGGTTTAGACCCTACACTTCTCAAGAGGAACCCCCAGCCTGGCCACTGAAATATCCCTCGGAAACTTCAGCTGCCGCCCATGGGAGCCCAGCCAGGCACTCTCACACCTCCTCTGCATGCCCTACCAGTCTCGTGAAGTGGTTTCTTCTGTCTGTCCTTGGTTATAAGGCTTCTTTTCAGTTGGTGTTCCATTGGTTATTCAGGATGCTTTCTCTACAATCTAGTTGTAATTCCAGACTGGTCCTGGGAGGAGGTTTATGTTGCTTCCACTGACTCCTCTGCCATTTTGAATCTCCAAAAGAGGTTTCTATCATAATAAATATGCATAAAGGATCAATGAAAGTTTTTATTTCTGATTAGAAGACTAGATTAAATATCTATGCAGTTGTCAAAAACCCAAAGATGATGTGGGCTTATTTCTAACCCTAGTATAAGATAGCCTACAGCCTTTTTTTTTTTTTTCAGAACTAGCTTCCAATAATTTTTTTGAGCATTCAAGTAAATGTCTTTCTTTCAGTCCTTCTTTCTTTATTGTTCTTCTATTATAGTTGTCCCAATTTTCCCCTGCTACTCCCCCTGCCCCACCTATTCCTCTAGAGTTCCCTTCCAGGACTCAGCCAGACTGACTCACTCTCCATGGAATGATATTGCTCCACAATATTGCACCTTAAATAGTGGATACTCGTCGGGCTCACCTCCTTTCTCTTTCCCTCATCCCCCATGCCCCTAGTGGATTCTCCTGGGAGCACTTCGTACCAACTCACTTTTACTGACGTCTTCACATCAGGGTCTGCTTTGAGGGAATTCACCCCAGACAGGACTCTGCTATTTTTTCCCATTTCAATACACCAACACCAAATAAATGCAATACTCTCTCTAAATTCCAGACATTGCATTCTTACAGTGTCAACAGCAGAACACACGGACACACGTGCATTGAACACTATATTGCTACTATCATTGAGAGATTAAGTTGGGCCTGTGATCGTGTAATCTTCTCTTTAAGAGAAAGTCATAAAAGTGTCATTAACCCTTCTGATCAAGTAGAGAACAAGTCAATAAGTTATTGCTGGAAGACAATGTATCACAGGTGATAAGACAGGTGGGGCTTTAAAGGTCATCCAGATTTTCCATCTTCAATGCATAAGCATTTCATCTAGAGAAAAAGTGTTTAAGATTACCAAGGACCTACAGAAATTGGAACCCTGTACATTGCTAATGGCAATGTAAACTAGTGTACCCAC
>PVKM010001426.1:0-78250 GCA_004027735.1 Carollia perspicillata | reverse complement strand
TTCTCTCCTTCATTTTAATCTTGGGTAATATAATTATGATGTGCCTTGGTGTGTTCCTCCTTGGGTCCACCTTCTTTGGGACTCTCTGAGCTTCCTGGACCTCCTGGAAGTCTATTTCCTTTGGCAGATTGGGGAAGTTCCCCTTTATTATGTGTTCAAATAACTTTTTCACTTGTTGCTCTTCCTCTTTCCCTTCTGGTACCCCTGTAATTGGGATGTCAGAATGTTTAAAGATGTCCTGGAGGTTCCTAAGTGTCTCCTCATTTTTTTTGAATTCTTGTTTCTTCCTTCTTTTCTGTTTGGTTGTTTCTTTCTTCCTTCTGGTCCACTCCATTGATTTGGGTCCCAGTTTTCTTCCCATCACTATTGGTTCCCTGTGGATTTTCCTTCATTTCACTTAGTGTAGCCTTCATTTGTTCATCCAATTTGTGACCAAATTCAACCAATTCTGTGAGCATCCCGATCACCAGTGCTTTGTATTGTGCATCTGATAGGTTGGCTGTCTCTTCGTGGCTTAGTTGTATTTGCTCTGGAGCTTTGAGCTATTCTTCCATTTGGGCCATTTTTTTGTCTTGTTGCACCTGTTACATATGAGGGGCAGAGCCTTAGGTGTTCACCAGGGCGGGGCAACCCAGTTGCGGGGTAGTGACTCTGTATGTGGAGGCGGGGTCAGAGAGAGAACAATGGCGCTTGCTCCGCTCTCTGTCGGATTTCAGTCCTTTCCACCACTTCCACCAAGTAAACTGGGCTCTTATGGTGCTGATTCTCTTGTGGGTGGGTTTGTGTACATTTTAGGAGCCTGTGGGTCTCTCCAAGGAACTCTCCTGTGAGGCTGGGAGTCTCTGCTGGCAACTCAACCCCCACAGGTGTTTTTAATTGGTGTTTTGAGGCTTTATTTCCTGGCACTGGGACCATGGGTTGCAACGTCTGTCTTGCTCCCCAGTTTTTCTTGGTTTATCTGTGTGTGAGTATGGGACCACCACCCAGTCAGCCAGTGGCCTTGTGCACTATGCCCCGCTTCCCAATCACTAACTCACTGGGTTTGCCCATTGCCACCCCGTGCCCATGATCTGCACCCAGGTCTGGGTGCAGACCTGTGCACCCAGGGTCTGCTCGCTGCCATCTTTCATGCCCAGGGTTTGTCACCTGTTGTCTTGCATGCTAGATATCACCACTTTTTGTGCCGCGACCTGACTCTGCCCCTCCTACTGGTCTGGATGAATGTGTCTATTTTAATTCCTTGGTTGTCAGACTTCCATACAGTTCAATTTTCTGTCATTTCTGGTTGTTACTTTGTTGCTAAATTGTTGTTGTCCTCATTTTGGTTGTGCGAGTAGGCACAGTGTGTCTACTTATGCCTCCATCTTGGCCAGAAGTCCAATTTTTATATTCTTATTAGTATCCTTACATTTTTATCCACTTATCTTTTATTCATGACTCCTGTCAAAAATTCATCTTCTGAATCAATTAACTCTATCTGCTTTTGGTACATCTATAACAAGGTTACTGGGGAATATCACCCCAATATACAGAGGAATTACATGATACTTTCATAATTTTTTAAATCTCAACTGGAGTTTTAATACTACTCAGCAAACCTACTGTATTTCCCTGCACTATGTCTTCTGTCTTTTTCACTACAACTTTATGCTCTCATTTTCAGAATACAACCCCAGCCTTGCATCACAGAGAAACTAGAAGCCATCTCAAGGAAATGTTATCAATTTTGCTGTATGCCAACTGTAAACTTACCAGTCTCTGCATTGAGTATATAGCTGGTAACTGAAGCCATGGGAAATATTAGCATTCTCTAGGAGGTAGTGTCCATAGAGAACACTGATTTTCAATATGTAAAGTACATCTGGCTCACCTAAGATGCTGAATTAAAATGCAGTTCTTAGGTGCTATAAAATTCTGAAGGGGTAAGAGGCAATAAAATCTGCATTTTTACTGAGTACCTTAGATCATAATGTTACAAATCTCCTTAGAACCACAGTTTGAAAAATAATGGTGCAAAATGAGAGCAGAAGAGATCTAAGAGCAGAACCTTGGGGCATGCCAATTTAAGAAGAATGTATATGAGTGATCAAGTAGGAAACTATATAAAGGAAAACCAGGAGAGAATTTTTTCACAAAAGTGAGGGAGGTGAATTTCAGTAAGCAGGTGAGGTCAATAATGCCAAATATTCCAGATATATCAAAAATGAGACTAAATAAATCCATTGGACTATACTAAAAAGGTGGGGGAGATAGTTGGTGATTTGGTAATAAGAATTTCAAAGTGAGGAAAATGGTATATTGCAGTGGTTTATGGAAAGAATAGAGATGAGGCCATGAATGCAATAAACAGACTTTTCAAGAAATGTAACTACAAAGGTGAACATAATAGAGAAGCAGTTGGAAGAGATCATGATATTCTAGACTGAAGACTCCTGGAGGGCAGGGTCTATTTGCTTTTATCCCCAAGACCAAGTCTAGTCTCACTAAATGTTTGGTGAATGAAATAATTATTCCAATTTTATGTACTTACGTATTTTTCTCTGCAATAACAGTTTTGTTTGAGTAGTCTTCACTGACTCTTAGTGGCAAAGTTTCAGGGTGTAAATGGTTGATATTCCTGAACTTGTTAAGCTTAATAGTGACTCGAGAAGGAAGAAAGAAGGTATTTCATCTTCAACATCTGAAGGACTAACTAGTGGTGTCCCTACTGCATTTTGTTCAATTGGTGATTGAGACAAAATGTGTGAGTGTTGGAAGAAACAAATGTAGACATGTTGGTAGGGCCACATCATAGAGGGCTTTCAATTTCAGGTAAAATTATTATTACACCAAGCAATTAAATGTTTTTGAAAGAGAGAAGTGACAAAACCCACAGGTATTTAAGTGAATGTTTTAGACTTCATCATCTTAGATCCAGTCCTACCTGCCTTGTGGGAAATATATCTCTTATGTTCTTGGTCACAGTATCTCTTGCCATTTGCTGAAATGCCGTGGAATACACTAGTCAAAAGCAAGGCCTCTACAGTCGGGCAGATTTCCTTTCTTATTTTTTTAATTTTTGTATTAGGTTCAGGTGTATAGCATAGTGATTAGACAACCATATATTTTACAAAGTGTTTCTCCCACTATTTCCAATACCTACCTGAGACCATACATAGATGTTATAATATTATTGACTATATTCTCTATGCTGTAGTTTACATCGCCATGACTATTCTATAACAGCCATTTTGTACTTCCTAATCCCCTAAACTTTTTCACCAAGTCCCCAAACCCCCTCCCTCTGACAACCATCAGTCTGTTCTCTGTATATATAAATCTGTTTCTGTTTTGTTTATTTTGTTCTCTAAATTCTACATATAAGTGAAGTCATATGGAATTTGCCATTCTCTGACTTAGCATAATATCCTCTGTATTCATCCATGCTGTCACAAATGGAAAGATTTCATTCATTTTTATGGCTGAATAATATTCCATTGTATATATGTTCCATTTCTTTATCAACTTGTATATTGATGGGCACTTGGGTTGCTTCCAGGTCTTGGCTATTGTTCATAACACTGTGACAAACATTGAGGTGTGTATAATCTTTTGAATTAGTGTTTTAGGTTTCTTCAGATATATACCCAGAAGTGGAATCACTGTATTATAAGCCAGTTCCTTTTTTAAGAGTGCAGATGGCCAATAGATATATGAAAAGATATTCAACCTCACTAAGCATCAGAGAAATGCAAATTAAAACTACAAAGAGATATCTCCTCATACCTGTCAGAATGCTGATCATCAATAAATTAAAAAACAAAACAGTGTTTGTAAGGATGTGGAGAAAAAGGAACCCTCATGCACTTTTGGAGGGAATATAGATTGGTGCAGACAGAATGAATTCCTTTTAAATCTTCCTCTACCACTTATTCATGGTGTGTTTTGGCAGAACCTTTGTTTCCTCAGCTGTAAAGTCACATTGTGACAATTCAGGAAGATAATCTATGCAAAGTATTTTATGCAGGTCAAGTACAACATACATGTTGGCCATTATTACTCTTATTGTGGAAAACTACTCCAGTGTTCTTTCTCTCTATAGAAAGTTGCATTTCTCAGCCAAAAACAATTGTTCCTTTTTCTCAGAAATTTTACATGCTTGGTGGTGGCAATAGTACAGATTCTTTTAATTGTTATGTTAAATCATCTTAAACATACCACATGATTCACCACATAAAGTATTGGGGTAAGATAGAAAGAAATTGTTGCTGAAAGCTTGACTACTACTGTGTCACCTTGCAAAAATGGAATCATGATGCCTCTATTCTAAGCCTTTATCATGTTTATCTTTCCATGAACCTTGTAGGAGGATCAGGTAATGTTGGCCAGCATTATCATTCCTATCTAAGTAGATACAGAGATGTCCAAACTGAGAAAGTTAAAATATAATATAATCTTGATTAATTTTTTTCATAGTTGAATAAAAAAATACTCTTCTGTAGATGATCTGTGTACTCTGCAACAGATATTTCAATGTAAGAGTCCCCAGTGTCTTGCTTCCATATTAATGACAGAAAAAGAAGACAGCTCTATCTTTTCATCCAGGAGGTCATTGTAGAGACTGCTAGTTATCTTTTACCCATCACCAAATTTTGTGTAATTTTGAAAGGACTAAGCTATAAAGTTACTTTTTGTGGGCATACAGCTCTTAAACTGAGCATATATAATGATTTGTTTAGATGATTGCCTTTAGCTGAAATAAAATTACTCATCAGGCTCTGTTTCAAGCCCTTGGACAACAAATGGAACTTTTTAAGCAATTAGAATGGTAGCACCTCTTGCTTTTGAGATGCCTGATGCAACAAATTAATGTTTAAACTATAATTCAGTAGTGGATGAGAGGATCATTTGCTGTGTATTTCCTGTAAGGCAATCACATCATATCTTTCCTTTAGAATTTCTTTAGTTGTTCTAGGATGGTTTACCCATTTCCAATTCTGGTGTGGGCTATAAATCTTCAAATATTACTTAATGAAAGAAATAAAAGCCTTTGGTTGTAAATTCATTTTCAGTACCAAAATTATTAGAAACTTGGCTTTGAGGAGCGAGTCATACCAAATAGATTCCTCTTGAAAATAATTCCTAATAGTAAGGGAATGGAGAAATCTCAATATAAAGTCTTCAATCTGGGATGACTTTTCATGCATGGACCAGTAGTCTCAAGAACTGTTACATAAAATAGAAGATAATGACAACTTTCTATTAGTTTTGTTTTTATAAATCCATGTTTTTTTTCCTCTGTTCCTTTTTTTTTCCCACCCTCAAAAATTCCTTGGCTATGAGCTTCATAACCAGAACTGGCTACATGATTTTTGGGCCCCAGTGCAAAATGCAAGTCTGATATCCCTGTTCAAAAATTAAGAATTTCAAGATGGCAACAGGAGGTCACTAAACCAATTACAAGGCCCCTCTAAGTGTGAAGCCCTGTGTCACTATACATGTCACACATCTGTAAAGCTCTCCCTTTTATTAACTTTTTTAAACTCCAAAGTGGGAAAATTTACAGAGAAGATGTCACCTGTGTCTTGAGTCAATGGTCTAATGGGTCTTCAACATTTTGGAATGATTAAGACTCCTCTTATCTCTTTCATCTCTTGTTCTTGTTTTAATGACTCCTGCGTTCTATCTTGAAAATTACAATATGCTTATATTTGGTACTGTAAGAATACTCTATGCTTTGTTTTCTTTCAGATTTTGTCTTTGGTCCTTGTCTTTAAAAACTTGTTAAATTGTCCCACAGGCTGCTTAACACTATCTTCGTTTCTTTGGATTCATTTTTCTATTTGTTGTTCTGATTGGTTGATCCCCGCCCTTCTTTATGTTCCAAGTCATTGACTTGATTCCTGGCTTCATTCACTCCACTGTTGTTTCCCTGTAAATTGTTCTTTATGACCTGTCGACAGCCACTGAACAGATTAGACTCCTCTCGATCGCACACCTCGCTCCACTTCCTCAGCAACCATGTCTGATAAACCCACTATGGCTGTGATTGAGAAATCTTATAAGTTGAAATTGAAGATAGAAACACAAGAGAAAAATCCACTGCCTTCCAAAGAAATGATTGAACAGGAGGAGCAAATAGGTGGATTGTAATGAGGTCCACACTGACCATATACACTGTACATTCCAAAAGCATTGCCTTCTTATTTTACTTCTTTTAGCTGTTTAACTTTGTAAGATACATAGAGGTTGTATCTGTTTAAATGACTGTGCTGTCCCTTTTCACATTAGAACTACTGACAGTGAAGACCACATCTGCCTCTCCCATCTGCTTCTCTGGCTGGCAGAGAAGGAAAAGAACTTGCATGTTGCTCAAGGAAGAAGCTGGGTGGGATGACAATGAAATCTAGGGTAAAAACCAAGCTGGCCCAAGGTTTTCTGCAGGCTGTAAAATGTAGTTTAATCAGAGTGCCACTTTTTTGTTGTTAAAATGGTTTCAATTATTGGAACACACAATTTTTAAAATATATTTTATTGATTATGCCATTATAGTTGTCCCATTTCCCCCTTCATTCCCCTCCACCCTGTACACCTCCTCCCACCCACACTGCCCCCCTTTAGTTCATGTCCATGTGTCATAAGTTCTTTAGCTTCTACATTTCCCACACTACTCTTGCCCTCTCCCTGTCTATTTTCTCCCCACCATCTATGCTACTCATTCTCTGTACCTTCTCTCCTCCCACTCCCCTATTGCTAACCTTCCACGTGATCTCCATTTCTGTGGCTCTGCTCCTGTTTTAGGTGACCTTTTAGTCTGCTTTTGTTTTAGGTATGTATGTTAATAACTGTGAGTTTACTGTCTTTTCACTATTCATATTTTTTATCTTCTTTATCTTAGATAAGTCCCTTTAACATTTCATATAATAAGGGCTTGGTGATGATGAACTCCTTGAACTTGACCTTACCTGAGAAGCACTTTATCTGCCCTCCAATTCTAAATGAAAGCTTTGCTGGATAGAGCAGTCTTGGATGTAGGTCCTTGCCTTTGATGACTTGGAATACTTCTTTGCAGCCCCTTCTTTGCCTGTGAGGTCTCTTTTGAGAAATCAGCTGACAGTCTGATGGGAACTCCTTTGTAGGCAACTGTTCTCTTATCTCTTGCTGCTTCTAGAATTCTCTCCTTCATTTTACTCTTGGGTAATGTAATTATGATGGGAAGAAAACTGGGACTCAAATCAATGGATGGACCAGAAGGAAGGAAGAAACAACCAAACAGAAAAGAATGAAGAAACAAGCATTCAAAAAAATGAGGAGGGGCTTAGGAACCTCCAGGACACCTTTAAACGTTCCAACATCCATATTATAGGAGTACCAGAAGGGGAAGAGGAAGAACAAGTGGAAAAGTTATTTGAACAAATAATAAAGGAGAACTTCCCCAATCTGACAAAGGAAATAGAATTCTAGAAAGTACAGGAAGCTCAGAGAGTTCCAAAGAATGTGGACCCAAGGAGGAACACACCAAGAAACACACAATTTTTTAAACATGGAAGTGAAAAGTTTTAAAACCTGGAGTAAAATAAATTGTCCTTTACTTCAATTAGTGTATTCTTTGTTTCTGCTACATCAGGTCATGCTACCACAACAGGGGTAATAGTAGCTCTACCTAACACATAGAAACAAACACAGGGAGACTTCCAAAATCAGGAGACAAAGAAACATGGCCTAAATGAAAGAACAGATCAAAACTCCAGAAAAAGAAGCTAAACAAAATGAAGATAAGCAATCAATCAGATGCAGAGTTCAAAACACTGGTTATGAGGGTGCTCAAGGAAATTAGTGCGGATCTCAACAGCATAAAAAAATTCAGCCAGAAACTGAAGATACCCTAATTGAAATAAAGAACAATTAACAGGGAAACAACAGTAGAGTGGATGAAACTGCAAATTAAATCAATGATTTGGAGCATAAGGAAAAAAAAAACTTTCAGAACAATAAGAAGAAAGAAGAGTCCAAAAACATGAGGATAATATAAGCAGCTTCTGAGACAACTTCAAAAATTCCAACATTGGCATGATAGGAGTGCCAGAAGGAGAAGAGAAAGACCAAGAAATTGAAAATTTATTTGAAAAAATAATGAAAGAAAACTTCCCTAGCTTGATGAAGAAATAGATATGCAAGTCCAGGAAGCACAGAGTCCCAAACAAGATGGATGTGAAGAGGCCCACTCCAAGCACAGCATAATTAAAATGTCAAAGTTTAAAGATAGAGAGAATCTTCAAACCAGCTAGAGAAAAGCAGTTATTACCTACAGGGGAGTTCCCATAAGACTGTCAGATGATTTCTCAAAAGGAACTTTGCAGGCTAAAAAGGATTGGCAAGAAATACTCTAAGTCATGAAAAGCAAGGGACCTACAGCCAAGTTTTCTCTACCCAGGAAAGATATCATCTAGAATTGAAGGTCAGATGAAGAGTTTCCCAGACAAGAAAAAACTAAAGGAGTTCATCAACACCAATTCACTATTTAAGAAAAAGAAGATCAAAACTATGAATAATAAAATGGCAATAAATACATATCTATCATTAATTGAATCTAAAAAACAAGCTAAGCCAACAAGAAGAACCTAGACAGAATCATGGATACAGAGAATGTTTTGGTGGTTGTCAGAGGGGAGGGGATATTTAGGAGTTGGTGAAGAGGTGAGGAGATTAAGAAGCACAAATAGGTATTTACAGAATAGCCATGGGGATGTAAAGCACAGTACAGGAAATGGAGTAGCCAAAGAACTTATACACACAACCCATGGACATGAACAGTGGTAAGGGGATTGCCTGAGGGACTGATGGCTGCTAGGTTGTGGGGGAGAAAAGGGGGAAAATCAGGACAGCTATAATAGCATAATCAATAAAATATAGTTTTAAAGAAGACCATCAGATAAAAATTTAAAAAATAAAAAAATATAAAAATATATCACTAAAATATAACTTGGATATGCATTGAACTTTCATGATAAAGGCCCCACTCACTAGGTGTTCACTCTCGCTGGGACTTCTCTTTATCCTAGTTGTAAGGTTTATGGTAACCAATTAGATATTAAAATGCATGTAGGTTTTTTCTATTTGTTTTAATCAAGAAATGTCTATAACTCTTTCTTTGTTTATGATTATGTATTTTTAAACTTGAATCTTAATGCTACTTCTCTCACTTTTAACCTAAGTACTTCCTTTTGATACTAATGCCACTCCCATACACAACAATTTTTACTCTAGTTGTTACAGTCCCAAGTTTCAAGTTGATTTTCATCAATTATTCAGTAATTGGATTGAGAACTTGCTAAGCTTTTGAGAAAACAGATTGGCTTAGTTGAATATCTTCTTCAGGTTGTACTCTTGAAGCAGGTTTATCAGCATTGGTGTGTACACTTGCAACAGATTGCATTTTTTATAGAAAAATATGAGTGTTCCTGATTTCCCTGCTAATGTGTTATTAATTGACCTTTTCTTTTATAGGTTTGTTTTGAACTTTATTTTATCTATTATTTTCTACACTTTTGCTATTTCCATCAACACTTTCCCATCATTTATCTCAATAACCCCAAAACTTTAAAAATTAAATCTTATTTAATACAGATGTCTACTACACAGCTACACATGTAGAGATTCATCTGAGAAGATTTTTTTAAGTATATGCACTAATATTCTCAAGAAAAGCCTTTCATGGTGGCACTACTTATAAGAAAATCACATTTTCTTGTCCTTTTTTTACTTCTTAGCAAAGAATCCAGACTCCACCTTTGCTTCAAGTCTGAGACCACACTCTTTAGGTAATGAAGAGTTAATCATTACTCTAAAGTAGAATCTTATTCATTGGTATTTCTGAGGTGAACTCCATCATTTTCACTTCCCAGCACCACTTTTCTCCTCATCAAGAAAATAAACTCTCACTTACAGTAGAAATCAGGTCCATTGGTCACAAATGTGGAAAACAAAGCACAGCAGAAATAGCAAGGTGTGTAAATAAATCATCCTGGGGTTGGGGCTCCATGCCAATGCTATGTAGCTATAATTCATTGCTTACCAAACTCTTATAGGACCCTCAAGCCCTATTGCTTCTTTGCTGGTTGTCAATTCAGCTCAGATTCTGCAAGGTTCACCATACTTCTGGAAAGCAAGCAGGTGACAACCTATCTTATAAAGCTCAAAGCATATTTAGCAGAAGCCATATATATACATGTGTTCATAAGATTTAAAAGAAGCAAGGACTCTAAGCCATCCGCTGAAGGTGGTCCCACCCACATCCTTGCATTCCCCCACCTGCTAAGCTCAGGGCTTGGGGTGAACTTTTTGATGAAGATCAATTACAGAGGAATTCTATCCATCTAATTGATAGCAGGATAGTCACTGAATGGCAGGAAATTTCAAACAGGTATGAGAGATTCTGGGAATTATTGACTACTCTGCTTTCACACAAAGCTATTGGAAGATATGTATTCTTCTGATACTAAGTGATATGTGGCATTTATTATTTTTACCTAATGAAATTTGCATGATAAGCAGCCTGAAATAAAAGGGCTCCCAAGCTTAGCTCACCAAGTGTTGCTGATCATCCAGTGAAGCAGAGATGTATCCATGGTGATCTTCCTCTTTTTGCCAGAATAGTGATTCCCATAGGGTTTAGTGGCTTGGTGTATTTCTAGCATTCTTAATAAGTAAAATGCTGCATCACTTAAGGGAAATTCTGAAACCACCTTTCAAAGAGAGTGAAGGTAGTGATATTTGCTATATTATGTCAGTAGATGGTAGATAAGGATAAGATATTCAAATTGGAGGCTATTAAAACACCTCTATTCTTTGAAGTGTCTCATTTTCTCCATTCTTTAATCATGTAAATAATCAATGAACAATATTCCTGGAGTTGGGGGAGGTATGCAATTGATTGGACATTGTGGATAATGAGAAGGATGCTATGTTGAGTGAGACAAGTAGTAAAATAAGCAAATTTTATGGAGAGACATTTTCTCACTTAATGTCTTGTTAATTTGGGAACATTTAGTGAGGAGGGGAAAATGACAAGTGTGACAATTTACAGAACATCTGCAGCTGGGTATAGGTGAGTATAGGCCAGGGATTTGATGTTTAAAGCATAATGAGAATGATATCATTCTCTTCTTCACTTTCTCATTTATTCTAAAATGTATTTCCCAGATGAGGCAACAAAAATTATATTGATTGAGAGAGAGAGAGAGAGAGAGAGAGAGAGAGAGAGAGAGAGAGACTCTAAACTAAGAGTCATGGTCATTGGAAATTTGTGAAAAAGGAACATATCACTTGTGATCAGAAGGGCAACCTATTAACACATCTCAATGAATAACTTAACAATTTGACCAATTTCTATCTTAAAAATCACAGAGGCTTTGATCCAGAGAAGGAAACAGAGGACATTGTATTGGTGGTAGTAACATAAGTCAAGGATGGCTGTGAGGAGCAATGGGCAGTGCCCATGGAAGGAGAAACCCCAAATGATGAAATGCTGACATGGTAGAAATGCATTAGATCCACAGTAAAATAAAATAGATATCCTTGGCTAATAAATAAGAAGCCAGAGGCTTTTTGGAAAGGCTTTAGACTCCAAGATAACAGAAGAGAATGGCTTGATGACTTAACATGATACATTTTCATCACACACTGTAGATCAAATGGAAGCAGTGGTTCCTAATCCTACATTTTTTTTATTTAGGACCTATAGATGGGAATCAGGAATACAGGTTTTTAAGGTCTTTAGGAGAATCTAGTACTTTACCAGGCTTGGCAACCACCATTTTAAACAGAAGTAATCACTAAAATGACCTGAATTTTACCTATGCCATAATATCCCAGTGTTTTGGAAAAAGTCATATAATCAATAAAGATTTTGCAGGTAATTATTATTTTTAAATCTGTTATATTTGAGTAGTCAGTCCTCTTTCTTTTCAAAATAAAGCATAAGTTCAAGACCCAATAGTTTAAAAAGTACCAAGTGAATCTACTGCTGTTTGGTGATAGAGCACTCTAATATTTAGTCTTATTTTTGTTGATGTGATTCTTTCTCTTGGCTGTTGGTGGTGGGAGATTTTTTTTTTCTTTTTGGGATTTTGTTTTTGCTTGTTTGCTTATCAGGGGTAAAGACCAGTTCTGAATAGTTAATCCTCTATCCCTTTAGTTTGGAAGGAATACAAACATTGTATGTGTTCATATAAATGGATTCAGATGATGAAAAATGCAAGTAAAAATATTGGTAAGTTACATTCACAATAGCTAAAAGATGAAAGCAAGCTAAATGTCCATTGATGGATGAATATGGTTAGACAAAATGTGGTAAATACACACAATGGAACAGTATTCAGCCTAAAATAGGAAGGGAATCCTGCAACATGCAACAACATGAATAAATCTTTAGAAGATTATGCTAAATAAAATTACCCAGTTATAAAAATACAAATACTGAATGATTATTTCATACTTTCCCAAGGAAAGAGGTAGGAAGGCAAACTCGCTCAACTTACATGTTTTTAAAAAGTTACTGTTTGGAGAGAGGCAAGAGAGGAGTAAATGGAAGCCATACTATCAAACTCCCAGGACCAATCTGGAATTACAACTAAATTGTAGAGAAGTCACCCATAACAAACAAGTGAACAATAGCAAAAGAAAAGCCTTATAACCTTGGACAGACAGAAGAATCAGCTTCAGCACAACCTGTCTGGTAAGGAGTGCTGTGGAGACTCAAGAGGGCTGGCTGGGTGTCCACAGGTGGCAGTGCCAGAGGGATAATTAAGCAGCAGGTTGCATTCCCCTGAGACAAGTAGGATCTAAACCCTAAGCGAGGATCCCCAGCCTAGAACACCAGACCCCGAAAAGTACATAAATAACAACAAGTAGTGAAAAGCAGCAAGGTTGCTCTCTGCCAGAGATGGATAGCCTGAGGTGCAAAGAGCCATTTAAAGGGCAAATGCACAAATTTTCTTTAGCAGCCACACACCCTGGGCTCTGGCAAAGGTGCGAGGAGAGTGGGCTGGTGACGTCTGATAAGAGACTGGGGATAGAGGCTTTGGGGAGATATCTGAGAGAGTAGCCATGGGATCCTTTTGCTGAGTCATCACCTCTACTGCAGCACCCATCCTGCTCAGGCAGACCACTTTCCTCCAAGCAGAAGCAGCCTGAGGAGAAACAATAGCCCCAACCCCAGGAGTGATTCTGCCCTGCCCTATGAGGCTTAAGGCTCAAGCTGAGTGCAGACTGACCAGATTAACAACTGAAACAGACAATCACAGACAGCAGGTCCCTGGCAGTCTTGGAGCAGACCACCTAAGGTTAGACAAGGTCAACAGCTGACATACCAAAGGCTGATCCAGAAAGGAAAAACAGTGGTAAATATTAGAGACTCCTGAGATAAAATCCACTATTGTCTTCTTCACGATTTAGTGATATTTTCTTTACTGCATAGCTTTTTAACATTCATTTCTTGTCCAGCAATTTTGTGCATATTAAGCCACTAGATTTTATACTATAGTTTATTTCTCTCCTTTCTTATAAGAGTCTTAATCTCTTTACACCCTTATTAATACTGGTGCATTTGTTGTTGATAGTGGGATTGCAGGGGTGGGGAAAGATATATTTGCAGATGTATGTTCCCTGGGCTTTGTGGTTTTGTTCTGGTAGCACCTGCACAACAGCATATAAGATGTGGTGGGCAGAGTGACCCTCAGTCAACCAGCTGGAGGGAAGAAACTACTGAAAAATTATGCAATGAGACATGCAGTGTCCCAGAGTACACTGGCCATATAGAGTATGAGCATAAGAAAAGCCATGCTTAATAGTATTTTGAAATTTTGCTATCTGTTGAATGAGAAAATGTTCAATGACAAAAATGACTGTGAATTTAATAACAATTGTATCAGTAACACATCTAGATATATTTGAAGAATATATATGAGAGATGTATTATTTTTCTAGAGACCCTTATTGGGCATATAACTGTAGGCAACTTCTCCAACACCATCCTACCCCACTACCCTTTAAGAGCTCTGTGATTATAAGTTTAGAACTGTTGTGTAGTCTAATCCCTGATTCCAGGTAAATTACATATAAGTGACTACAGAAAGAGGGAGATGTAACTGATCCTAAACATCTCCAGCAAAGGAAAGTCCTCAGGCTTACACTTGCCATTCCACAAGCTAGTCTGGCAGCACTTAAAAACTTCTTCATTTTAGGGTCCTTACCTGCCTCAGACATCTGTGTCAAGCAAAGGCAGTAATTCAAAGCAGTTTTTACTTTTCCAGGCCTGCTGTTCCCTGAGTCAATATATGTAATCATTTCCAGGGATGGCCTCTGGGCCTCACCCTCATGCTGCAGAGGTGGACAGCAAGGAGCTAGTTATACAAATAGGGATTAAGAAATATCAGGTCTCACATCAAATGTCATTTATTGTCATTTTGCCTGTTGATTTTGAACAAATTGCTTAAGTTCCCTGAGTTTCTATAACCTTGTTTGGTAAATGGAGGCGGAAATAGTAGACAGGCTGCTGTGGAGCTTAGGTAATTTAAATTCTGGCTCCAGTCTTATGTTTTCTAAAGGCTGCAAAGCTGGTTAATAATTGTCTTCTTTAAAATCATTAATAGGGTTATTAAAGAAATTGTGCTCAATACTGAGCCTTTGATGGATAGCAACACCCAGACTAACATCAAAGTGTGTAGTTATTAATTATGCTTATAGTCTTAATGGAACTTTAGAATTCATAGGGATTTTCTTTATTAAAGTGTTTTTTAAATATTGTATTATATTTTTGCTGAAGGAAAATGTAGCTGGTAGCATAGTATCAGGAAAATAGCCTTTTACAGAAATGAGATGATGTCTGCTATTTGTTGGTTTTATAATCTTAGATAACCCTCTTAACTTGTCAGAGCCTGTTTCTTTATCTATAAAATGAAATGATGGAGTAGCTGATTACAAAATGCTCTTGGAGCTCTGTTTTCTCAGATTCTGTGTGTAGCTCACATTGTAGTCAACTGAGACAAATTACATTTTTGCAGAAAACATATATTTAACATTTAGTTTGTGTTAAAACGAAACAATCATATTAGGCTAGTACTTCTCCAAATAGTTATTTGAGACTTACCATCTACAAACTCATGATTTGCAAATTGATAAATACCAGAAATGTTTAAAAATCTGAGCCAAGACCTTGAAGGTCTCTAACATCATTCTCCACCTAAAGCAATTAAGGCAACACAGAGAAATAGCTGATTCCAGAGCTAGAACGAAGAAAGTACAAGATGAGCCTGGGACATCTTGTTATATCAGAAAGCAATGTAGTTCTAAAAAGAATTATGGGTCACGTCACAAGGACACAGGAATTAGCATGGAGGAGCTCTCATTGGCCAAATATGGGACAATTTGAGCATCGAGATAAGTAATAATTATAAACCCTTGTGGAAAAAGTAAAAAAGTGTGTGGTCATATCAATAATTAATAACTAAGGATAAACAAAAACTCTTGCCTACAGTCCAATGCTGAATGCTGACTGGTTAATGAAGAGTGGTTAATGTTGTAGTTGATAGGTCAGTATTTTGTAAGCATTATAATAAATATTGGATAAAATAAATATCAATGGATGTTAAACTAGGTGGAAATTCTGATGAAGAATAAAATGTTTGCATGGAATTAGTGTCTTCCTATAGACTGCTTCTTTTGCAAAGGAAAAATATTAATTATACAGGGGAAAATTAAATAACAGTTTGGCCAGGTAGCCAATACTAACATCAGTAATCATGGACAAATGAACATTGCATGCCCTCAGATGTAATGCTCTGAGAAGATCACAACACATATGCAATATTCCAGCCTAAAATGTATAACCTGAATATGATTATGAGTTAGACAAACACCTAAAAAAGAACATTGGAAATGTCGGTGTCTTAAAAATATTAAGTAAGCATTGTAGAATGCTTCAGAATTTAGAAAGTTAAACAAATAGAACAACTAAAAGCAATACCTAGCTTAAACTAAATTCTGTACATGAGGGAGAAAAATGCTATAAAGTATGTTACTAGGTAAACTGAAAAGAATGTGATATGGATATTTAGATGTTGGATTAGGTAAAAAGTAGTATATGCCAATATAAATTTGTGAAGCCTATAACATCCCTGTAGAAGTATATGCTGAAGTATTTAGAGGTAAGGGAATGTGATGTGTATAATTTTCTTTTTAAAAAATATTTTACCTATTTATTTTTAAAGGGAAGGAGAAAGAGTGGGAGAGAAACATCAATGCGGTTGCCTCTCATGTGTCCCTCACTGGGGACCTGGCCTGCAACCCAGGCCTGCGCCCTGACTGGGAATCAAACTGGTGGCCCTTTGCTTCACAGGCCCGTGCTCAGTCCACTGAGCTACACCAGCCAGGGCTGTATAATTTACTTTTCAGTGGTTGAGGAAGACAGGAGATGAGGGAAAATTAGAGAGAGAAAGAGAAAGACAGAGGGAGATGAGAAGAGGGAGGAGGAGAGAGATAATAAAGCAAAGGAAATAAAATGTTTGGAATATTTAAAGCTAGGTAAAAGTTATGCCCATATACTTTATGCTTTTGTAACATTTCCATGTCTGAAATTATTTCCAAATAAAAAGGTAAAAAATTTTTTTTAACTACTTAAAGTTTTTCTAAAGAAATCTTGAACAACTTCACGATCCCTAAATGTATTTGACTTCATTGGTAAATTGGACTTTATCAAACATAAAAATTTCTGCTTTTGAAAGTCACTGTGGAGGGAATAAAAAAACCAAACCATGGAACAGGACAAAATATTTGCAAGCCACATGAAAGACTTATCCAAATAAAAGACTGGAATCCAAAATCCAGAATGATTTGCAAAGTATTTTCCCATCTATAAAGGGAAAATAAATACTGGTGAACCTAGACATTGGTCTTTAACACTATTCTCCAACTAAGGGAACCAAGGCAATGTAGAGAATGGCAGAAAATACAGAATGTTAGAAATATAAAAAGGAATTCTCAAAACTAACTAAAATAAACCCCAACAAAATGGTAAAAAATAGTTGAACAGATATTTCACCAAAGAAGATATACACATAGCAAGTAAGTACATGAAAATATGACCAATCTCATTGGTTAACAGGGAAATGATTAAAACCATAATAAGATACCACTTCACACTCACTAAAATGAAAAAAATCTGACCACATCAAATGTTGGTGAGAATGTAGAAGAATTGGAATGCTTACATACTGCTGGTAGCAATTTAAAAAGTGCAACTTTAAAAAATATTTTGACATTTAGTTAAAAAGTCTAACTTGAACTATGATCCAACAATTCAACAACTATGTGTTTAACCAAAAGAAGTGAAAGCATATTTCCACACAAAGACTTGTATAAGAATGTATATAGAGGCTCTATTTGTATAGCCCAAAACTGAAAACTGCTCAAATATCCATCACCAGCTATATGGATAATCACATTGTAGTGAAAAACTAGTCAGCAGTTAAAAGGAATTAACTACTGATACATGCAACAACTTAGTTAATCTCAAAATAATTATGCTGAGTTATAAACAACCTCAGAAAAATGAAAGCACATACCGCATGATTCCACTTATGTGCAAAACTAGAAAATGAAAACTAATCCATAGTGATAGAAAACAGAAGGTTGATTGCCTAGAGCAGGATATTAGAGAAGGGACAGGATGGATGGATTTCAACAGTGCATGAAGAAATTTGGGGGGTGAAAATATTTAATATAATCTCAATTATGTTGATAGTGTCATGGGTGTATATACATGCCAAAACTTATCAAAATGTATGTTTTAATTATGAGCAGCTTATTGTGTGCCAATCGCATCTTGATAATTTTTTACTTATTATTTTTTTGCAGAGAGAGGAAGAGAGAGAGAAACATCAATTTATTGTTTCACTTATTTATGCATCCATTGGTTGATTCTCCTATGTGCCCTGATGAGGGATTAGACCTGCAATCTTGGTGTATTGGGACAATGTTCTAACCAACTGAGCTACCTGACTATGACCTCAATAAAATTGTTTTTAAAGACACGATGTCACCTATAAGTGGAACCTAATCAACAAAACAAACAAGCAAGCAATATAAAACCAGAGACATTGAAAGAAAGAACAAACTAACAGTTAACCAGAGGAGAAGGAGGAGGGGGATAATGGGGAAAATAAAGGGAAGGGTCATCAAGGAACAAAGGAAGGGTCATGGAGGAACATCTATAAAGGACCCATGGACAAAGCCAAAGAGGGATAGGTAAGGATGAGTGGGGTGGGGAAAAGTAGGGTGAAAATGGAGACAACTGTACTTGAACAATAAAAAATAAAATAAAATATTCTACTCTTGTTATTTAAAAAAAAGTGGCTTGCAGAGTGGCTGGTACACACCATGCATTCACTACAGGTAGGTTCTCATCTCTTTCCTCTACTAATCCCCCCTCCTCATTCTTTTTTTTTTTTTTTTTAGATTCTATTTATTTATTTTTAGAGAAGAGGGGAAGGGAGGGAGAAAGAGAGGAAGAGAAATATCAATGCGTGGTTGACTTTGATGTGACCCATACTGGGGACATGGCTCACAACCCAGCCATGTGCCCTGACTGGGAATCCAACTGGTGACACTTTGAATCACAGCCCATGCTCAATCCACTGAGCTACACTAGCCAAGGCCCCCCATCCTCATTCTTTACTATCTAGTTTATAGTGCCAAAGAACACCAGTTTTCATTATAATAGGTTATCTTTCAGAAATTAAAAGACCAAAATAAAAACAACAAATACATACACAAAATCTGGACATTAGTTAATTCTGTTCACAAAAAGGAGTAACGATTACTCATTTTTCTAGATTTTAAGGTCAATAAGTTAATAGATGATAGATTCCTGCTCCTGCACCCCCTCGCCACTCCTTATCCTCTTTGTCCTGCTTCTCCTCCTTCTTCTTCTGACAGCTGGATTTTGAAGATTTAATGGAAACAACAGCCACCACCTTGGGATATGACCTTCCAGATCAATTAAAGAACGAGAAAAATGTTCAGGTTTCACCTCAGAACCTGCAACACAAACATTCATGGAAATGTAAGCAGCTATATGCCTATTAATACCACACCAAAAAGGGGCTAATTGTTCTTTATTTGTTTTTTCACAAAGATTTAGATTCATGGAGGCAGCAAATTATTCTATCCTTCCTGGGGATGTACTCTTTGGTGAAGAATGAGATTGGATGGGTAAGATGGGTTTGAAATAAATCAGAGAGTAGTTTCTCTTAATGTCCCCATTTGAAATGGAAATAATGTCCTTGTAACTAAAGAAACTTTGAGATTAATTTTAAAGCACAGGCACTTATGATGCTCACATTCAGAGGTGTCCAGCCTGCACTCCACTGGCTGCATGTGGCCCAGGATGGCTATGAATGTGGCCCAACACAAAATCATAAATTTACTTAAAACATTATGAGATTTTTTTTGTTTTCATTAGTGTTTGTGTATTTAATGTATGGCCCAAGACAACTCTTCTTCCAGTGTGGTCCAAAGAGGCCAAAAGGTTGGACATCCCTGGTAGGCCAAATAAAATGTCTTCTGTCTGCAAATATTGACTTTCTATGAGAAGAAACTAACATTAGTACTGAGGAAGAGTTTCCATCTGCACAGGTTCATTAGATACCACTGAGAAAGTCCAAAGAGATTTTCGTTAATATTTCTTCCACCTCCTTAGATGGGTCACCAAAGTTGTCATACCAATGTATGTTATTAAAGAGTAGCAGAATAAAGACAAAGAATTGAAAGACAAATGAATAAGCAAAAATTGCAAGATAAACATTAAATCCAAGTTTTAACTTAATTCCATCAATCAGTGGGGTAAGTACCAGTAGGCAGAAAAATATGCAGGTTTAAAATACTTTGGTATGTTCAATTTTAAAGTTCTGAAAAGTAAAATAAAAAGAATAAGCTGTTTTATTTACATGTTTTCTGGTAACAGAGATACATTTTCAGTTATGTATGTAATGCAGATCAGTAAACCATGCCTTTCTCTAAAAATTTCTGTAACTCTTTGGATATTGAATGGAGTTAAGAGGGAAAATTATGACAGCATAAAATCAAAGGGCTGTGAATGAGTACACAGTATACCCATGGGAAGGACAGAGTAAGCTGGCAATTTAAGAAATGATGAGCTAAGTGAGATGAAGCTCTGTGATCAGGCAAAATTATTTCTCTGTGTAAATAGGAGCACTGAGATTTGAATAAAGTGACAGGATTGTAAGGCTTTACTGAGTTTAAGACCAAGGTGAGATTAAGGAGCTATTTGCTTAGCCAGGGAAAGAAACCCAGGTTAGAATTAGTTCAATATTTAAGACTGAAAAAAAAGTATGTTTTTACCTATGCATTTCATATCTTAAACTTCATTTTTACATTTTATATTGACTCAGCTTCTAAAGATAACTGCCATTTTGTAACTTTTTATAGATGGTTTTAAAAAAAAGAAAATAAAGGGAGCAGCATTTGATAGCCTTTTAATTTGCAATCATTATTATTGTGTCTTTAATTTGTTTCTCAATTCTGTGAAACCTAGGGAGAGCTAAACTACAAGGACCTATGTTGCATTGACAGGTATCATAAAAGGACAGTGACCTAAATTGCAGATGCTGACCAAAATGACAGATACAGTACCGAGAGATGCTAACCTATCTCTAAACTGTTGAGTGTTCCATAAATGTCACCTGATCTAGTGAGACTTTATCAGAATGAAGATTTTCAATTCATGGAACCAGTCATGAAAAATGCCTACCTGGTCTTAAATGCAATTACATTGGGTTTTATTTTTAGTTTATCTTTGTGTCACCATATTTCTCCACAAATGTCCAACTGGAAATAAGACAAATCTAGCACTTAAGGAATGAAAATGGAAAAAAAAAATGGCTGATAAGGTAACCAGACAATTTATTTTCCCCAAAATAAGACTTTGGAGGCCTAGGTAGTAAATTTAAAACACCTCCAAGATTCCAAAGGGAACAGCCAACACATTCTTTTCTGTACATGCAAAGACCATCAGATCTTGTGAGAAAATAAAGCCTTCTTTGAGAAATTAATTTTGAACTTTGAAAATAAAGGCAGAAATGTTATCTGATAATGCAGAAAATAGTTTAATTTTTTTAGTTTTTTAAACTGCTAAAATGTTCATCAACTTTTCAAAGGCCAATCTTTATCCCTATCTTTTTACCTCATGCCTTTATTACCTTGTGCACATTTACTTTTTTCTTTCTCATCCATTCCTTGCTTTAATAGTATCTTTTTAGTTCCCTTTATCCTTTTTTGTCTACCCTCCATTAATTGAACAAGGTTTTTAGAACAAAGTTTTCTTTTTAAAAGATAACATCCAATTATAATGTAACCCTTTAATTTAGAAACCAGATGAAGAACAAGATTGCTTTTTACTTATGTGATTTTAATTTTTTCCCCTTGGGTCAATGGTTAGAAGAAAAAGCTCCCCACTGCTGATTTATGTAGACAGTGCTAGGCACTAACAAAGATAGTAGGATGAGGAAACAGCAGGAGTCCAGGAAAATTTCTGTATCATTTTGTTTCTTTATTAAACTTTTGCCTTAAACATATTTCCTGAACAATACATAAGAAAAAATGTCCTTCCAATTGTGCTGCCGCTCCTGCCCCTGCTGTGGAACAGTCACTGCTTTTCTTTGTGGAGGGATTTGGCCCCTCTTGACTGCATAATGCTTTGGAGATATAGGAAGGTGGAACCTTCATTTTGGTTTAAAAAATAAAGTCTGGTGGGACTGACCGTGGAATTTCCTATTCAGCAGTATCTGGGAGAGTTGCTAACCTGCAGTTGTTTTCCTGGTCTCCTGTCCACCTAATCCTTTGGCTCTCCCACATCCTGTAGCTGTGTTGCCAACAATTTCACAGGCTCTGAGATACGAATGTTGACTGAAATACTGTCCTTCATATGCTTGTTTAGGCTTTGAAGGAAATGTCACATGCAGCTTTGCAATCAGATGCCAAGCTGAAATTGAATGAACATATTCACGAAACAACATTCTATATTTAATATATTTCTTTCTACAGGTGCCTGCCCTCACATTCCCCTTGCTATCCAGCTTCCTTTCTGTCCTAACATCTTATTCTAGAGGATGACTCACTACTTTGTGTTCTTATATTCATCTTATACTTCATAAACTTAGAATCATAACCAATGACCCATGCTGCTTCTTCAACAATTTAAGTGCTTATCATAAGGTAGGAACAAAATTTAAAAAATAAAAACATTATTACTAGTGGAAGTCTAAGGGTTCAGTTATCAGAGAATCTTGAGGTTACGTGAGACCTTATTTTGGTTGCTGGGCAATGTTTATAAGAGGCTCCAGACCAATGTCCATAATGAAATTAATGGCCTGTTTAAAATGCCATGGGATGAAAGATGATTTGGCTGTTTCTCTTAGTTTCTGATCCTCAACACTGTTTTTTTTATATCTCCTCAGTTTGTAACTTGGCCTCTCCTAATGACTTCTGCATATGGAGCTGGGTTCCCTTTGTAACCTATCCTCCTAGACCATGGACTGCATCTGCAATGTGCTCGCTCCTTTCCATGACAGACCTCACTGCTCCTGATTTTGAAGCTGCCTAAAGTGTGAAGACCAGTGGCTCTCAAACAGGAATCACCATTAAAAATTCATACACTACTTGGCCATAAAAATGAAGGAAATCTTACCCTTCGAGACAATATGGATGGACCTGGAGAAATAAGACAATCAGAGAAAGACAAATATCATATGGTTTCATTTATATGTGGATATGACAAATAAAATGAACTAAGAAAAAATAGAAACAGACTCATAGAGACAAAGAACAGACTGACAGCTGTCAGAAGGGAGACGGTAGGGTGGCTAAGTAAAAAAGGTAAAAGGTTTAAGGGAAAAGAAACCTCATAGACACATACAACAGTATGATAGTTACCAGAGGTTAAGACAGAGTAAGGGAGGTAGAAGAGGGTAAAGGGGCAATGCTTGTGATGCAAGGAGACTTAGCATGGGGTGGTGAACACACAGTACAATATACAGGTAATGCATCATAGGATTGTACACTTGAAACCTATGTAATTTTATTAACCAATGTCACCCCAATAAATTTAATTAAAAAACAGAAAATAAAATAAAATACATGCTTACTAAAACCTAACTCCATAAACTCTGATTTGATTAACCTGTGGTGAAGCTCAGGAACCTGTATTTTAACTTGCCCTTCAGGTGATCTTGACAAAGTTAGGGCATACTTTGAGGAACAATGGTCTCTTAACACTCTGCCCTCCTATTTCTCCTCTCTTAATGCTCTTCCTCAGTCTTCTTTACAAGCTTTACTTTTTCACCTACACTCTGAAAAATAAGGATTCCTCAGGAATACAAGGCTTGTCCAGAAAAAGTGCAGCCATTGTTAATATAACAAGAATGGTTTGTGTGACATTGATGTAACCTGGTAGCCAAGAAGAGTATACTGGAATCAACATGAGTGAACAATGATGACTTCGCTGTACTAGTCAGTGGGGGCAGTTGATACTGTTGAGTGAGTATGAGTACTGTGTGGCTGTCACATTCAAAATGACTGAGTGAGTAGAGCAACAAATCTGCATCAATTTTTGTGCTAAGCTTGAACGTTCCTCCATGGAAACTTTTCAGATGATTCAGAAGGCTGCAGCTCTCAGTAACTGGTGATTGGCAGCTTCATCATAACAACATGTCCACTCATGCATCACATCTCATGCAGAGTTGACAAAACATCAAATCACTCATGCATGATGTCTCATGCAGAGTTGGCAAAACATCAAATCACCCAGGTGACTCGCACTCGGCCTTCCATACAGCCCAGATTTGGTGCCTTGTGACTTCTGGCTTTTGCCAAAACTAAAATCACCTTTGAGAGGGAAGAGATTCAGACCATCAATGAGATTCAGGAAAATACGACAGGGCAGCTGATGGCGATTGAAAGAACTGTGTGAAGTCCCAAGATGTGTACTTTGAAGGCGACTGAGGCATCATTGTCTTATGTGCAATACTTCTTGTATGTTGTATCTTCTTCAAAAAATGTATCTATTTTTCATTTTACATGGATGGATACCTTCTGGACAAGCCTTTTAAAATTCACAGTCCTTAGAGTGGGCCTGGAAATCTGCCCTTTAAAACAACATGCCAGGTATTTCTGATGCATGTTTTCTACAGATGAATTATTTACAAAGAGTATACTAAAATAATTTGAGTTAGGGGGATAACATGACTACATTTGTTTTTGAAACAGCCAGCCTGGCAGCAGTATGGAGACTACAGTATAAAACTAAAATCTTGGCTTTGTCAATTCTGGCTGTGTGTGGCCCCTCTCCTTCTCTGGCTCTTTCCCTTTTAACCTTTCCTAAGTGAATGAGTTCTGAGAGGTTCTGCCTGAAGCCTTTCTCTTGTCTGTGGATCAGCTAGTTAAACTCATGTCTTCAAATATTTGCAAAAGGATGGTTCTAAACACTTCACCATTGTCCTTTTGTCCATGCTCTAACCCCTCATTTGTGAATGCCTCACCATGACCTCAAACACAGAACATCCCCAAATTAATTCAACATCTTTCTAGAAAGTGTTCATCCTTTTGTGTTTGTTCTCCCTTTGATGGCACTGCCCTTTCAGGTATCTGAAACCATCTATTATTTCTCCATGTTCCTCGGCTTTCACATTCAAATCTCCTGAATTCTAACTTCTCAAAATCTGTGGTATGATTCCTCTCTCTCTATTTGCAGTTTCATTATTCTAGTTCATTTTTGTGATTTGAAAACTTTCATGACTGTGGTCAAATCTCAGTTCATAAACATCTTCCATCACAAACAATTCAGTTCTGGACAAAGTTGTTAATGGAAAAAATGTCTTGGTTGTCAAACAAAGCTTCATTTGTAGGCCAATGACCCTTTCATGTTGATACCTGTATGATCAGTCACATGTCTCTCAGGTGACAAACAAAAAAGAGAATGCATGCCTATGAGTCAATTTACCACTAAACTTCAAGTTGTTAACATCTCAGGAATTGTACTGTGAATATTTTCATGTTTTCTGTTTTTCATTGCTGTTTACTATTATGAAATACATACAGCAAGTCACCATGGTTAGAAGGTTAGTGATAGCAGCAAAATGAAAAGGAACGTTGTGAGATTAATGATAGAAATTAAAATATGTAATTGCAAAGTATGATAGTGGTATTCATATGTCTAACCTGGCTGTCAAGTGTGACATGGTGAAATTGATCATTAGCATATTTTAAAACATAAAGAGGCCATCAAATCACTGATGTTACTCAGTAAATGAGTGGATCAAAAAATTGTGGTACACTTACACAATGGAATACTATACAGCAGAAAGAAAGAAGGAACTCCTACCTTTCACAATAGCATGGATGGAACCAGAGAATATTACACTAAGTGAAATAAGCATGATAGTGAAAGACAAATACCATATGACCCAAATACCTGTATGATCTATAAGTGGAACCTAATCAAAAAACAATTAAGCAAAATATAACCAGAGGCTTCAAAATAAAGATCCCAATTGACAATAGCCAGAGAGGAGGGAGGAGGGGGATAACGAGGGAAGTAAGGGGAAGGGGGGAAGTAAGGGAACATATACAGAGGACTCATGGCCATGGACAATGGGGGAGATTGACTGTGGGAGTGGCAGAGATGGGGTATGGGTGAGCAATTGGGAAAATGGTGGGACAACTGTAACTGAACAACAATAAATAAAAAAAGAGTACTGATTTTGCTAAGGGTGTGCAAGTAAGTACTCACAAAACAATGATCACATGCATTTGAAGAGGTAGGAAAATTGTTGATTTGAATAAATAAAATGCAGTTCGCCAGTGATAGCATTTTGGAAGCAATGATACATGAAACAGTGAAGATGCTGCATTCTTACCTCCTGAAAGACACCTCTAAAATGAGTGCTGAAAGTGATTTGTTTAAGGCTACTAGGGGGTGGTTCAATAAATTTAATCAAAGTGGTAGCGTTCATAGTGTAGTGAGTCACGGGCTGACTGCCAGTTCTAACAAAGTAGCTGCTGATAATTTCATGACAGAATTTCAAGAACACATAGAGGCTAAGGGATTTGTTCCCCAACAAGTGTTCAGTTGTGATGAGACAGGCCTCTGCTGGGAGGAAATGTCGAAGAGGACCTATATCACACAAAAGTCATTGCCAGGACTCAAGCCTATAAAAGACAGGCTGATGTTATTGTTGTGTAGGAATGTGAGTGGGAACTTTAAATTGAAGCCTCTACTCATCTACCATTCTGAAAACCTGTGAATTTTCAAGAAAAACAATGTCATAAAGACAAGTTGAATATGATATGGAGGGCTAATAGCAAAGCTTGGGTAATCAGGCGACTTTTTACTGACTGGGTTCTTGAAGTGCTTGCCCCAAGTGTGAAGAAATATCTCTGGGAAAAACAACTGCCACTCAGGGCACTTCTTGTAAAGGACAGTGCCACTTCCCACCCTCTAGGCTTGGAGGTCAAGTTGGTGGAGGTGTACAGATTCATCACTGTCAGGTTCTTGCCATCTAACAAAATTCCTCTCATCCAACAGGTCATTTTTAATAAACTCTTCACAAAGATACTGTTTCAGGGTTGTTTTGAGGTGGTCTCTGAAACTAATTTAACACTCAGGGAGTTCTGGAAGGAACATTTTGATATCCTCAGTTGTTTGAGTCTCATAGACAAAGCATGGAAGGAAGTGTCTTCCATAACCATGAAGTCAACCTGGAAGAAACTGTGGCCTGAGTCTCTTGCTGAAGAGACTTTGAGGTCTTTGAGGATGAGCCTGTGTATGTTGTGGAAGATATTATATCTCTGGGCAAATCCATAGGCTTGGACACGGATTATGTGATGATGTCCAGCAGTTCATGGAAGCCCACAATGCTGAGCTGACCACTGAGGAACTCCCAGGCCTTCAGAGGGAGCAGCAAAAGATGGCACTTGTGGGGCTCTCTTCAGAGAAAGAGGAGGAAAGGGAGGATATTCCTACTTCACTGGTCAAGAAAATGCTTGGGACATGGGGAGAAATGCAAAGTTTTATTGAGAAATATCACTCTGACAAAGAAATAGCAAACTGTGAGATAAACTTGTGCAGTGTTTCACTTCAAACAAGTATTGAAAGACATGCAAAAACAAACATCATTGAACAGGTTTTTAGTGAGATAGCAGTCTAGTGAGCCTAAAGCAAGTTCACTGGAGCACAGAAAAAAGAGAGAAAAAAATCCAGAACAGCTACCTGACATTTTTCATGGAAGGAGACTCCCCTTTCAAACAATAAAATCCCTCCATCCCTCTTCTCCATATTCAGTCATCAATAACTCTCAACATTAAAGGTAAGTTCTGGTGTGTACAGAAAATTTCATTTTTGACTGTACATTTCATTTCCTTTTTGTTAATTTTTTTTACATATAATGTTCTTCTGTTTTTAAAGTGTTTATAGATTAAATAGTACATTAGACATGTACTGTATTACAAAAAGGTTAAAACAGAGAATCATTAGGGGGTCTGAAATGGATTGATTCAAATTACATTATTTCTAGTGGGGAAAAAATGTGTCAGTTTCCAAAAACATCACTCTTCAAACAGCCTTCCTGAACAAATTAATTTCAAGAACCAAGATTTCACTGTATTGATTTCTTTCATTCACCATGCTTGTTAGGCTAGTTTTCAAGGCCTTCCTTTATTTATCCTAAATCCACTTTTCCCACCACATGTCCTAGTACTCTGCTTTATGGCCCTTTAATGACAACCCAATGGGAGTATTGTCCTTCTTCCATACAAACCTTGCCCTACCCAGGATATGCTTTTGCTTATACATTTTTCCTGGATTATTCTTTCCTCCATTTCTAATTCACCCTTCTACAGGCAGCTCAATTAACTCATCCAATGAAAACTTTTCCACCCAGGGTACTTTACCAATTCTCTGGTACTTAACACTTTATTCTCTGGTACTTAACACTTTAAGCAGTAAACTGTCAATTATATGCATACAAGACTTACATGCCATAGAAGACTTTTAGCTTCCTAAGGACAATATTTGTATCTAATTTTTCTTTTCTTTATTGTGGTAAAATAAACATACATAAAGTTTACCATTTTGACTGTTTTTAAATCTACAGTTCAGTGGCATTGGGTATATTCTCAGTGTTGTGTAACCATCACCACTATTTATCTCCAGAAATTTTGCATCATCCCAATCTGAAATTCTGTACAAATTAAACAGCAATTTCCCATTTCTCTCTCCTTCAAACCTCTAGCAACCAACATTCTATTCCCTATGAATTTGATTATTCTATGTACTCATATAAGTGGTATGATACACTAATTGTCTTTTTGTCTCTGGCTTATTTTACTTAGCATAATAACCACGAAATTTGTCCATGTTGAAACATATGTCAGAATTTCCTCTTTTAAGGCTGAATAATATTCCATAGTGTGTATATACCATTCATTTGTCAATGGGCTGTGTCTGAATTTTTAAATCCTATGTCCTCAGAACTTCCAAAATGCCTGTGCCAAATAGGCACTTAATGTTTGTAAGTTGAATGACCACTCTTTGGTAAGTCTCTTCCACTAAGCCTTAGTTTATTTGTGAAATGAAAGCCATAGAATACAGTACTATTAGGGGTATTCATTCTCTGACATTCAGTTATAAGGTACTTTGGGAAGGAATAGGGGCTGGAATGTCTCTGGTGAATGGAATTAAAAGATACCCGTTCTGCCCCATTTTAATTTACAATAAGTGATTTATATTCAAACTTTGTTGGTTACTGTTCCTTAGCTGCAAGCAATGAAAACAAATTCTGGCTAATTTAAATAAAAATCATTTTTCATAATGATATCAATTTATTGTAGCTCATAGTATCCATGGAGAATCAAGCTTTCAAAAAAGGAACAAATAAGCAACTTCAGGTGTGGAAATCAAAAACTATTTAATAGTCTTGTCAGAGTGAGCTCACTGAAATAACTTAATTTCAGCCATTTTTCTATCTTTAGATATTTGTCAAGATTTTTCTTGGGAAGCTACAATTGGCTTATCTTGCGTTATATGACCACATTTTTTGGCAAAGGTACACCAAGACAATAGATTATGGGAAGAGATAATTCTCCATAAGGAAATCAAGATTCTAGATAGCCAAAACCCAACAACTTTTCATTACAGAGGTTTAAGAGCCTACTCAAGAAAAATAATTTAACCTGTGTGTACCTTCTGGGTGGTCTTGTGGACTAGAATCACCCTAATCAAGGCCATATTGCAGGGAGAAATAAGACAGAGATTTTCAGGGAGATCTTAGAATAAAAGAATAAGAAATCTATGATGTTGATCAGATCCCCCAAAAGAGCCTTCTCTTAAAGAAGAGAGATATTTCAGGATACCATCCTGATAGAATATGTGAGCCCAAGGGGAGTGAAACTTTTCTGTGGACAGCCTCTCTAACTAAATTTAATAATAAAATGTTCCCACTTTGCAAGAGTAGTAATATGGATCTTCAGCATCAAGGTACTGCAGTGTCACCAATGCCAAGGACTAGTAGATTCCAGTCCTATCAATGTTTAAGGAGACACAGTGATGATGGTAATTAAAATACAGTTCCAGTGTCAGAGGAGACCATGGTGGACCTCTTTGGGGCCTGCATCTGTGGATTCTAAGTTCTTCTAACTAATGTGGCCACTGACAACCAGGCCACATTTATGACCAACTGGCAGCAATCGTGGGAATTCTCAGAATAATATGAGGTATCTTCCAAAGACTATATTGGTTATACAGTCAAATTAGTAGGATCTGGAAGAGCTGGCAAGATTTCAATACTAATGATACAATCTCAGTACAATCTGATTGGTGGAGTCTGAAGGAAATAGCTTATATTTTGATGAATTTTTGAATTTGTGAAAACATCCATCAAATAGGAGCGATGGGTATTACAGATGCAGTCCACTAAAGATGTAGGGAAAAGTGAGAAAGCACAAACCATAGTTCCATTCTCTTTTTTCTTAGGATGATGGGACAAAAATAGCCAATATGTGGGATTCACACCTTTTCTCACCTACCTGAGATGCATGCCAGTTTTACTCATAACTGTGTGTCACATACCTGAGTTTTCTTTCTTCATTTATCTATTTGATTTGTTTCTCTCTTCTTACTAGAGGCAAGCTCCAGAAGAACAGGATGTTTTACCATTTTTGTTCATTGCTTTATCCTCAACACCAATGACAATGTGTGGCACATGGTAAGCACTCAATAAAAATCTATTTGATTAGGGAACAAATGAATCTAGTGCACTCTTTGAAAGTTTTAGCAACATTAAACAAGAAGAATTTAAATATTTGATGGGTGACCAAAGTATGTCTTTCAAATTCACAGTGGTGAATTTGGGGGGCAAGAATACAGTGACTTCTTTTCTTCCTCTCTTTTTTTATTGTTATTCAAGTAGAGTTGTCTCCATTTTCCCCCACCACTCTCACCCACCCCAGCAATTCCTCCTACAAGTACCATTCTGTGTAGGTTTTTTTTTTTTTTTTGGTTAGGTTTGGTCTTAATTTTTGTTTTATTTTGTTTTCTTTTGTTTTGTATCTCAGCAACTAATATTTCACAAGAGTATCACATAATCTGGACTTCAGAAAACTAGGTCCTCTAAAGCATGAATCACCATAAGCCTGACTACTTTAATTAAATTTGTGTGTCTCTTATTTCCACAAAGGCATTTAATGTTTTTAGAACATTAAAAGCAATTAGCCTTGTATTAAATTTTCTTCAGTCCTTTATAGCATCTTACATAGCGTTATGTTTAGGGAAATTAACCACAAATAATTATAGGTGGAATGGAAGAAGGAAGAAAGGAAAGAAAGAAGGAAGAAAGAAATATTGAAAGGACCCTAGCACAAGGTGAATTTAGATTATTGTCCTAAGATAATTGAAACAAATAGATAACCACGTTGCTCCCATTTGCTCTGGTAACTAAAGTAGAAGATATTAAAAATTTTGGCAATGTGAATTGTTTTCCTCAACATTTTCTTCCTTATTTCCTTCAGTCCTTTCCTTCTTTTCCTTCCACTCTCCCTTGCTTCTTCCCTTCCTTCCTCTCTCCCTCCCTCCCTCTGTTCCTCTTCTTTTTTCATCTTTCAATCTTTATTTCATTTTTTTTGAACTGAGCAGATCTTCTAGCACTATGTGAAGGATGTTTTGGTTTCCAGGGTATTATATTGGGGAAAACAATTTGTAAACATTATTAAATGTTATTCCTTTTAAAATTAAAAAATAACAGCAATTATCTTGTAAAACTTATTGATTCTATTAAAACATTGTACCAGGTACCTTAAGGGGAAGGCAAGGCCATGCCTGTGAATTATAACATCAGAATTCTTTATATCACAAAGAGTACCTGATGCAGATAAAGAGAGGATGAGGATTTGAAGTACACACTGGCATTCTTGATTTTGAAAAATAAGAAATGATTGAATTGGAATAGAAAGTGAAGCACTTGTTGCCTTAATGCTTTTTATGAAAAAGAAAGAGAGACAGACAGACTCTGGCCAAGATGGAGGCATAGGTAGATACACTTTTCCTCCTCACACAATCAAAAGAAGGACAACAACAAGTTTAAAAACAAAACATAACCAGAATTGCTAGAAAATTGAACTATATGAAAAAGCTCAGCAACCAAGGAGTTAAAGACAAACATTCCTTCAGACCAGTGGGAGTGTCAAAGACAGGCAGCAAGAGCAGAAAGGACAGAAGGGAAGGTGGTGGGTGCCAGGCCTGGTGGTCCCACATTTGCACACAGTCCCACATTTGTGTGTAGAATGGGGAGCAAGACAGACAATGAAACCCAAGGTTCCAGCACAGGGAAATAGAGCCTCAAAACCTCTGGTTGTAAACACTTGTGGGGATTGTGGCAGTGGCAGAAACTTCCAGCCTCACAGGAGAGTTCATTGGAGAGACCATAGGGTCCTAGAATGTAGACAAGCCCACCCACCCAGAAATCAGCACCAAAAGGGCTCAATTTGCTTACAGGTAGCGGTAGAACTGACTGAAAGGTGGCCAAGAACAGAGCAAGCAGCATTGTTCCCTCAAGACACTTCCCCCACAGAAAGCACCACAACACAGCAAAGTGGGTTGCCCCACTCTGGCAAATACCTAATGATCCACCCCTTAAAACATAACAGTTATGTTGAGACAAAGAAATATTACCCAAATGAAAAAAACAGATCAGAGCTCTAAAAATAGAACTAAGAGATGAAGAGATAGACAACCTATCAGATGCAGAGTTCAAAGCATTGGTAATCAGAATGCTCACAGAAATGACTGAATATGGTCCCAAATTCCAGGAAAAAGTGAAGGCTATGCAAAGTGAAATAAAGGAAAATACACAGGGGACCAACAGTGAAGGGAAGGAAACCAGGACTCACATCAACAATTTGGACCACAAGGAAGAAATAGACATTCAACCAGAACAGCGTGAAGAAACTAGAATTCAATAAAATGAGGAGAGGCTTAGGAACCTGTGGGGCAGCTTTAAACATTCCAACATCTGAATCATTGGGGTGCCAGGAGGAAAAGAGGAAGAGCAAGAAATTGAAAACTTGTTTGAAAACATAATGAAGGAGAAATTCCCCAATCTGGCAAAGGAAATAGACTTCCAGGAAGTCCATGAAGCTCAGCGTCATAAAGAAGATGGACCCTAGGAGGAACACACCAAGGCACATCATAATTACATGACCCAAGATAAAAGATAAGGAAGGAATCTTTTTTTCTTTTTTTCTTGTTTAAAATATTTATGAATGTAGTTTTTATCTGAAATAATTACCAATTGCTAATTGTCATATTAATAATAAAAAATTAAAATTCAACACTAAAACAGATGGGCTCCCTTCCACTCCATGTCAGTCTCTGTATCTTATTGAAAACACTCCTAAAACCCCAAAACTATTAATCAGTTGGATAGGTTTTACAAAATGGTTGTTATTATTCAAGATGGGGTTGTCTGTGACAGCTTCTCTCAGTGAGAAGCAATTATTTTGATCTGGAAAATGATCACAACATGTTTAACAATCAACGTTTGTGTAAGCATGAAAGAAGAAAAATATTTGTTTACACAAATGTTGATTATCTAATGTTTTATTAACTGTCTACCTGGTGAATATTTATGGGATTTTTAGTGAAAATATAGATATGCATGTACATGGATTTGAGAACAGCTCTTTAATATGTCATGTCTCTGATTGGGATCTATTACCATGGCCTCCTCTCCATCTGTGACCCCTTCTGGCCTTCATGCTTCCCTGACAACTTGGACCTTAGGAGCCTGTTTGTGGCTCAACTTCTTCCCCATTAAATCATCCCCATCCATTCATGTACTGTGTGACTGGAAGCCAGTAAAAGCCTTTTCAACCTAAAAATATTATATATCATAATTTTTAGAACTAAAACTATGATATAAATACAAGTTTGATTCTTAGAAGACCTATTTATACATTTTATAATACTGCTTTATTTCAATATTTATATTCATTTTATGCACATGAGAAATTTTAAGTCTCACTATTTTCATGCAAAAGATTATGAAAAGTAAATTCCTGTAAAGTAGTTGGTAGCAAGGTACCTCAGATTCGATGGGTTGTGCTATGAAGGTAAATAACAAAATCTTATTGTATTCGCAGATGCTTACAATTATGCATAATCAAATTAGTGCTAAATCTTAGTTCTCAGATTTTAGTGTAAAACTAGTATTTCTCAGTGAATCAGTCTCTGGCCTTTTGAGAGCTGGTGGCATCCTTCCTGTTGTCCCTCTGTACAGCAGGAACTGTTGTTGTTGGTCCTTGTCTGAGCACTGTTTCTGGGGTATATTCTCACACACAGTGGCAGACTGAGAATTGTTAGTCCCATTCTGAAGAATGCAACCAGAAGTTACAGGCATATACTTTGGAGTCAAAGAGACATGGGTTACAATTCTAGCACTTTCATTGCTTGGGGGCCACAGGACAGCTCATTTCTCCTCTGTGTGCCTCCACTTCCTTATCATTCTGGAGGCCAGAAGTCCAAGATCAAGGGGCCAAATGTGCTGGTTTGTGGTGGGTCCCCTTTCTGGGATATAGATGACTGTAAGGAGAGAATCTTAAAAGCAGCAAGAGAAAAGGGGACAGTTACCTACAAAGGAGTTCCCATAAGACTGCCAGCTGATTTCTTGAAAGAAACCTTACACGCAAGAAGGGGCTGGAAAGTATTCCAAGTCATGAAAGGCAAGGATCTACATCCTAGATTTCTTTATCCAGCAAAGCTATCATTTAGAATGGAAAAGCAGATAAATTGATTCTCAGATAAGGTTAAGTTCAAGGAGTTCATCATCACTAATCCCTTATTATATGAAATGTTAAGGGGACTTATCTAAGGAAAATATGATTAAAAATATCAACAGTAAAATGACAACAAACTCACAACTATCAACAACTAAACCTAAAAAACAAAAACAAAAAGAAAATAAGCAAACAGCTAGAACAGGAACAGAATCACAGAAATGGAGATCACATGGACGGTTATCAGAGGAGAGGGGGAGAGGGAGGGGTAAGAATGGTAAAAGGGTACAGGGAATAAAAAGTATAAATGGTACATACAAAATAGACAGGGGGAGGTTAAGAACAGTATGGGAAATGGAGAAGCCAAAGACCTTATATGTATGACCCATGGACATGAACTAAGGGGTGGGACAGAATGCTGGTGGGAGGAATGGTGCAGAGCAGCGGGGAATAAAGGGGAGAAAAAAACATAGGACAACTGTAATAGCATAGGACAACTTAATAAAATATATTTTAAAAAAGAGAGATAGTAAAATCAAAAGTTGCTAAAACATATGATATTCACAAGTAATAAAATAATATTTTCAAAATTAGTATTAGTCAACAAACTACTACATAACTATGTTGTCAAAATGTTGTTAAAATGAGCTTTGGTATTATGAGTGATACTGTAACAAAACAAAAACGGAGTCTCAGCTGCCTGCCTCCACAAAAGCCAAACTTGTCAGGCAGATGCTGGTACAAAAGGAAGGAAGTCCTATTCAGGTGCTACGACCTGAGAAGATGGTGGATTTCCATCACAAGACCATCCCATCTTTCTGCCATGGAAAAGTTCAACCATCCTCAGCAAGGCCTAGGCAAAAACTAGGGTCCCGCGTTCCTGCTAAGGCCATGTGACCATGAAGAGAACAGATGAGTGCAGTTCTCTCCATGCAGTTCATGCAGTTCATGAATCGGATTAGTGCAGGTCATGAGCGAAAGAGAGACAGAGACAGAGACAGAGAGAGACAAAGATTCTTTGTTCCCCTGGGATTATATGAGCTTGAGTGTGTGTGGACAAGGTGCTTTCTCAAAATGACCAATCAACTGGCCAAACTTTCATGCACTTCAAGTGGGTCCACCTCCCAAGCAATCCCCTCTTTCCCCAGGCTAGACTGACAGGCTTCTTTGGTCCAGCACTTCCCCCTGCACCATTATGACTTCCACAGTGCATACGCCTGCTTTCTCCTGGTCCCACCTCCAATCTGGTACCAGAGTGGGGGAAGGCATTTTTCTACTCAACTATCTTGCTAGGTTTTCAGGTGCACAGTCTAAAAACCTTTCCCCGACACCATCTTGGCTGATGGGGGAGACTCTCTGGTGCTCTGTTTTATGGTAACAATACTAGAAGAGCAGATTATTAAGGATGAATTTTCTAAATTTATTCTAGGGATTTGTGAATTAAGTATTTAATCTGATTAGATTTAAAGACACTAATGACTCTATTTCTAGTAGTAGAAAAAGCACTGATTGCCCATGGTGTGATCTGGCAATAGAGGTATACAAAAGACCACATTTGGATACTCCTGATCAACCAATTAGAAGAAGCAAGGAATGAGGCGACTCTCTGTATAATAATTTTGAACATTTTTTGAAAACTATCAAGTACAATGATACTGATTGATTGCTCCTAATGCTCCTGTACAAAATGGTGGGGAGGGGGGAGAAAGAGTGAACTTGGATTCAAATTTCTAGCTCAAGCATTGCATAAATGACTTAAAAACTTCTATGTGTTCCCTGAAGGAGACCCTCATCTCCTACAGCTGCAGGGATGAAATTGCTGAAAATCAAACCTGGAACTTCATCTTGTGACTGGCTGGATTACAGCACAAGTTGAACATTCAGCCGTTCAGAGTGTTAAAATGAAGGTACTGACTGGGAACTAATGGAATCTCAAAAGTTGGGATAATATGTGGAAAGATCTCAATGAAGCTAGAGATAATTACCTCCTAAATTCTGGTGGGTCTTTTTTTTAACAGTGAGAGAGGGCTCTCCACCCCACCCCTTAGCAGAAGTGGCAATCCCATCCCCAATGGCATTCTCAGCCACAGTTGTATGGGCCTTTCCACCTACACCTGCATTACCTGAGGAAACCTTAGTGGCTTCCTTTGAGACATTTGTCATGCAAGAAAATACTGATTCTCCTTAGTACCTCCTCCCACCATTCCTCTCTATTTATAGATCTATAACTAGACTCAAATCGCAGCAGGTCCCTAGAGGTCAGGTACAATGTGTGATCGTGTGATATCCAATACTTTAAAAGGACAACTTGAGTTTTCTAATTTATACAGACAAAGATCTAGGGAATGTGTGTGGGAATGAATACTAAGAATATAGTTATAACAGCAGAACATGAAATTGGACCAAGCCACATTTATTCACATGGACTCACTAAGAAACACACAAAAGTCTTGAAGAGAAATTAGGTCAGATTGTGGAGGCTGTTAAACTGTATGCTAAGGCACTTGTGCTTCATTTGGCTGGCAAAGAGAGCAATCAAATTTTGTTGTTGTGTTTTGTTTTGTAGGCATCAGGAGATGTGAATTTTGTGCCATGCAAAGTATTTCAGGACTTGGTTGACATGCTTTGTTACCAGGCAAGAGTACATAACAAAGTTACAGATATAAAGTGTTTTTGTAACTATCAGGGAATCCAAGGCAAGGTTAAGGATCTTTACCAGTGTTGTCTGTTAATTAAGATAGATGGAAACAGTTATTTAACAACTAGCTTCTTGGTTAAATGACTGAATCTTACAAATAAATGCCTGCTACTCTGTATTCTTAAAAAAATTTTTTTTGAATGGGTTCTGACTTTTACTGGCTTTCCTGAATGGTAGTAATACTGAGAATAAAGTCTATTAAGTTGATCCCAGACTGGAATCTCAGCTTTGCCACTCTGGCTGTTAAAAAAATTTGAGTCTCAGTTGTCTTGTATATAAAATGAATATAATAATAGTACTAGCTATACATGGGGACTGCAAAAATTAAATGAAATTATATAGGCAAGCATGCTTAGAATAGTGTTTGGCTCATAACACTCAATAAATGCCAGCCATTATCATCAACCTTGGTTCAAATTTCTAGATCATATAAGACTGAAAAAGCTTTTTCAAAAGTAAGGCTTTATAAGTGAAAAGACTTTTACTTAAAAGTAAATGTATTTTATTTTATTGCTGAAATATTAATTGTGAGTTACTATGTGAAAAATCATATTCAGATGGCTAAAATAAACTGGCAAGGTGTTGTTGTTTTATGGAACTTTAAGATGATAAAGAATATTACCAACTATCCAAGCTGGCTCTTCCCCTCTTCAGTTAACCCATAAATACTTCTGAGTATAGTAATATAATTTCATTGATAAATACATTTTCTTTCTGTCAGAGAAGAGACTTTACAAGTCTCTATAAAAGGTATGTTTTAAAAGTTTATATTATAGCTAAGTATCAAGTCCTGTAGTTTAGGGCAAGAGTTCAACAGACCATGGGTTGTAAAATCTGGCTATCTTACTTCCTAGTCAATTAATTCTGGGCAAATTATGTAACCTAGCTGAAACTCAGTTTTATGCATAAAATAGGAATAATAATACATACAGTACCTAGTACGCTTTTTGGGAAAACTGAACAAGATAAACCTGATTCTAGCTCTAGATATCACAGAAAACTGCTAAATGTGAGCACCTATCTTGTCAACAAGTGCATTGGCAGACTTAAAAGATCAAAAAGTAAGGCAGGTTCCTAAGGCTCATAAAATATCTAATTCAAATCCACTTTACTTTCCATTTCTGCATAGTGAGGAACAGGTACATTTTGGCTTGATTTAGCTGACAAATGATTATAGCTCTCTCCCTCCTCTGCAGATGCAGAGACATTGAGAAACATCTTCACTGCCCCATGTTTGACCTCACAAGAAAGGCAGTATTCTCGATGTATGAGACAAGATCATATGTGAAAATAACATCTGATCCAAATTCTATGGCTCAGAGGTTTTTGTAGAGATATTCTTTTGCTGATGGTCACATATTCTGGAGTCACAAAACTGCTACTTTGATTTATAACCAAGGATCTACTTAGAGCCTAATATGTTTTCTTTTTTCCTTCATTGTATTGTAAAGTCAATGATCTAATATTATGTTTATTATCCTGTAATTGCTCTTTGCTTTGTGAATTAGTAATGAACATTTCATTGTGGAAAGTAAGGGGGACAGAGACATGCAATTTTACTTTCGTGGCCTTGTTTTGTCTGATCAACCCTAAAGCCTACCACCCACATTCTTTTCCATATGAATTAAGTCAAGTGACTCAATCTTTTCATGCTATTCTTGTTCATTTTAATAGGAACTGTGGAATCAAAACACTTAAACTAAAACATTGTTCTCTATCTGTAAAAATATAATTCAATATCTTGAAATTAAGTATAAAAATGTGAAGCTTTCTTAGAGTGTTGGTTTTGTATGATTTAATATTACTGTCTGGATTATATCTAAAGATCACATTTTGGCTTTTTATGTCAGTTGGATATAAGCTTTGGTGGAATAAGGTACATGCACCCTGTACTTTGTGCACTTATTATTTTATTTTTTAATCAGAGAGAGAGAGAGACAGAGAGACATCGATGTGAGAAACACCAATCTGCCTCCCGACCAGGGATCAAACAGCAACCTAAATATATGCCCTGACCAGGGATGGAACCTACAACATTTGTAGTGTAGAGTATGACACTCCAACCAACTGAGCCACCTGGTGAGGGCGCTTTGTGCATTTTTAAAACAAAAGGAGAGCTAAGCCTTTTTGAAATTTCCTTGACTTGCTTTGTATGAAGTTGTCAAACTCTGTAACAAATATTCTTTAATTGATTCAAAAAATTGCGTACCACCCATAAAGTCACATTTGTACATAATAGTACATAACCATATCTGTGTGCACTTGCTCCACTTAATTTGTGTGACAGATTCTACTTGTAGTCAGTTTCTACAAAGAAATAAACTTTTGAAATTGTATCAGTGGATTTTTAAAACTAAGAAAAATCTTAAATTCACACAAGCAAAATCTTCATTTTGCAGATAAAAAATAATGAGGCTAAGGATGGAGCTGATGTGCTCAAGGACACAGAATATGATAGAAAAAAATAGAGCCAAGACTAGAACTCATCTATCCTTCCAGGTCAGTGCTCATTTTTAAAAATCATTAAAAAAAAATGTTGTTCAAGTACATTTGTCTCCATTTTCACCCCACCATGCCCCCCCGCTGGCACCATCCATTTTCGCTTCCCACCCTTGACCCTACATCTTTTGGCTTTGTTCATATGTCCTTTGTACATGTTCCTTGATGGCCTTTCCCCTATTTTCTCCTATTATAGTGCTCATTCTTATATGTAGACTACATAAATGGTCAAAGCCATGAGATAATTTTTGAAGTCAATAACAGACATAAAAGTTTTATACCCAATAATATACCACAGAAATAAAAAACACGGTAGCATTGTTATAACACATTTGCCAAGAAACAACCTGAAAAGCATAAACAAGAATCTTGAGGGTAAAGGAAAATTGTCTCTGATAGTTTTTCTTATAAGGGCTGACCAGTTTGGTTATTAGTCTCAGGCTCAGATGACTTTTCTGAATCATATAACATGCTAGACTAGATTTTTCTAATTGGTCATTGGCATTGAGTTCTTAGTCCCACTTTCTTAATTACTAAATAAAGAAAAAAGTAAACCTGAAACATAGTCAAGATAAAATGGCCAACTGATTCGTGGCTTGCTGGTGACTATATTCCTATTGAGAAATAGGATAAAGAAATAGGATAAGCCACATTGCTGGCTATTTTCCCAGGATAAGTTCTCATGGAATTTGGGCACATCAAAAATTGTACCTTTATTTATATATTGTTAGTTTACTTAAATGTCATATTCTATAGTTGATGATATGGTGCCTGTGGGCTGTTAGAAATCTTAAAGTAATATGAAAAATCATTGCTAAACAAATCAATAAACAACTAATGTTGGTGAGGTGGTGGAGAAAAGGGAACCCTAGTGCACTGTTGGTGGGAATGCAGACTGGTGCAGCCACTGTGGAAAACACTATGGAATTGCCTCAGAAAACTAAAAATGGAATTGCCTTTTGACTTGGCAATTCCACTGTTGGATTATACACTAAGAATCCTGAAACAACAATTCAAAAGAACCTATGCATTCCAATGTTCATAGCAGCATCATTTACAATAGTCAAGTGCTAGAAACAGCCTGTGTCCATAAGTAAATGAGTAGATCAAAAAACTGTGGTATATTTACATGATGGAATACTACACAGCAGAAGGAAAGAAGGAACTCTCACCCTTCACAGCAGCATGGATGGAACTGGAGAGCATTATGCTAAGTGAAATAAGACAGCTGGTGAAAGACAAATACCATATGATCTCACCTATAAGTGGAACCTAATCAACAAAACTAACAGGCAAGCAAATCATAATCAGGTATGGAAACAAAGAACAAACTGACAGTGACCAGAGGGGAGGGAGGAGGGGGATAACAGGAGAAAGAAAGGGAAGGGTCAAGTCAAGGAAAAGTATGAAAGACCCATGGACAAGGACAACAGCAGGGGGTTCAAGGGAGAGTAATTAGGGAAAAATTGGGACAACTGTAACTGAATAACAATAATTCTTTTTAAAAAGTTGTTGCACACAGATTCTGAGTATACTATAATATTCACATGTTAGCTTGTAAACAGAATTTTCAATAACATTGATGTCACTTGCTCAAACAATTTTAATATAGATGTGATCTAATCTAAACCTGAACATTTGCACAAAAGGTTAGATTCTCATTTGTGTGTATACCAATGTTAGAAAGGAAACCAAATACTAGACATGCAAGTTACAAAGTTAATTTTTATTTAGGAGACAAATTACGACTGGATTTATAGATAAGGGCTAAGCTACGGCCCATTCACATCAGAATGCTAGTATTCCTTTTTGAAAAAAATTAAAATAAGCTACCTTTTCTTTCTCATTAACATACAGGGAAAGTATAAGATGAAGGTAGAGGAAAAGGAAGAATTTGCTAATAAGTGATACTGGAACAAATGGGTAGTCATTAGGGAGGAAATTATGTTAAATCCTATCTGATGCCTTCAGGCAAATTATGTCCCACATAACTTAAAGGTTTAAATGTAAAAAATAAAATAAACGCTAAAAATACTTGAGGAATCTATAAGTGAGTGTTTTTATAACCTTGTATGAGGAATGTTTTCCCAATGATGACATAAAAAGGAGAAGCTATAAAAGACTGAGGATGAAAAGCATTTATATAGTCATAACACCATAGTCAAGTAGATGTCAAACTGGAAGAAAATCATCATCACATATAACAAGGGCTTATTCAATATAATATACAAAGTTATAACAAATGAATGGCAAACAAATATTCCAATAGAAACTAGGGGGACAACATAAATGGCAATCCAGAAAATATATATATATATATATCCAGTCATACATGAAAGGACAATTTCACTAATAATTAAAAATTTGGGGGATAAATTGAGGCTTTTTTTGTCTGTCAGGTAGCAACTTCAGTTGTTGTTGTTTTTTTTTATTTTGAAACACTTGGGTTTGAAAAGGGAGTATATTATTTGTGTTTTGTTGTCATAGATGTCATCATTGTTATTTTATTTCCATAAACAGCCAGCTATCGGATTCACTGAAGTCCTTTGTTGGGTGTTTAAAAAATGTAAATGCTATGATTATTTTGGCCTAGTAACTTCTCTATGTCCTCAGAGTCTTGTGATATTATGTAGTGGTCAGTAACGGATATTTTAAAAATCTGGACATTCAGTTACCATGGACTGTGCAAACCCATAAAGAGATGTACTCACTGGAAAATGGAGAGCTGGTGTGGAATTGTGGAATTTCTCCCAATGTTCATTGGACAGAATGACATTGATAGTTGCACAATAATACTTGATACTTAAACACAATTGGGATATTATCAGTTTCCTCACAGATCAGCAAACCCTGTGATATGACACATGATCTATACAAAATCCTAATGGTCTTAGTCTACTTTTTTTTCTTTCCATTTTTACTTTTAGATTTTTTCAAGCATACAGAAAGATTGAAATAACATACATTTACCACTTATATTCAACAATTAAAATCACCGTATTGTAACCACATTAGAGGCCTGTTTCTAAACATCTTTCTACATCTACACACATAAAAATATGTATATTCAAAAATTAGTTACACTTTACATGTTGTTCTGTAATACTTTTTACTTTAAATATACCATAAACATCTTCCCAAGCTTCACTAAATATTCTTCCTCATATTTGAGAATAACATAGGCTTAAGTAAAGAAAGGACAGCAGGTGTAAGGAGAAAAAATTATATGCATTTTCCAACTAGGGTACAGTTGAGGTGATAGGAATGCATATACAGTTTGAAAATGTGAGAAGAACAAGAAAAAATGTGGAGTCAAAAGATAGAACTCTATAAAATGCTGATATTTATGGTGTTAAAAGAAAGAGAGACAGGGAAGGATATAGCAAAATTCCAGATATGTTGTTCCAAAAGTCGCAAAGGAGAGACTTTCAGTGCTAATCTTATAGTAAAGTCACAGAGGAGGACTGAATTAGAAGAAAAGGCTATGGCTTTAAGGTTTTAGATACCACTGGATATCTTTGGGAAATAAATGTGTTGAATATCAGAGAAAGAACCAAAGGGCATGGATTTGAGAGAGAATAGATAGATTGTGAAAACCAGAGGCAGCAGAGGCAAAGACCACTTCCTGTCACCAAATGCACTTTGTCACCAAACTTCCAACAGGCCTTGGAATTTTAATTTTGATGGAGAAGTTGCTAGCCACTCAATCCAGAGGTTTGGCTGTGAACTGAAGGAAATACAGTACTCTATTGAGGGAGCAGCAGTGATATTCTTGAGATATTAGGGAAGGCCTTGGAAGATGGGCAAAGATAGAAGATGAATGGAAAACCCCTATTGTATTGTGGCTGTCTTCTCTGGAACACAGGAAGACACGTGAATGAAAGAGCTATGTGTGCAAAAGAGAACATGTGTGATATGAATTGCATGGAGATGGAAAATAGCCATTGAGAAATATGTAGACAAGAATCAACAAGAGAAAGAATAATAAGGAACAAGAAAGGGACACATATCCACAGCATCCTTACTCTGCCAGGCACCATACTAGTGTCAGGCAAATAACAGCTGTGAATTTTGGAAAGGAGCAGTTTGTTCAAATTAGAATGTGGGCATACTTTCTTAGAACCATGATATACCTTCAGGAAACAGGAGGATAGACAGAAGGCAATGAGGCTGATTTAGAGATAGAGCCATACACCAAGAATAATAAGGGAAACTAAAGTAGTAATTTGTGGAGTCCAGACCACTTAGATGTAATTTTGTGTGGGAGAATGTAAATGGACATTAAAAACTGGAAAAAAAAAAGGCAAAGTAAGTGGAAGGTAGAAGTCCAGTCTAGTCTGGTTGGGAAATGGCAATTGGAGGAAGAAGTAGAAGTTGTGCTTAATGGAGGGAAACTAAATGCAAGATCTCTCCAGAGGAGAAGTATTTCTTCATGGAGTTGGGATTTAGATAGTCACCTGTATTGTCAGTGGATAATACAGCATGAAGTTTGGACTCGGTGGCACTGAAGATAGGATGTCAGTGAGTTTGCTAGTCATCAAGGGTATATACCAAAGGAAAACAGGGAGAAAGAGAAAAATATGAACCAGTCAACAAAGTAATTGTGGAAGATAACTCCCACTTGAGGGTGAACATTTAGCTAATATTTATTGTTTGAAAAAAAAAATTCTCCATCCTAAGAAACTAGGAGAGACTAAACCCAAATCAAGCAAAACAAAGGAAAAAATAGAGATTATACCATAAATAAATGAAAACAGATCATTGAAAAACAGTTGATAAAATCAACAAATCAAAAGTTGATTGTTAATAAAGATCAACAAAATATTGTTAGAAAAGACTAGCAAAACATTAGCTAGACTGACAAAGAAAAAAACAGAAAAGACTCAAATTAATACAATTAAAAATAAAAGTTGAGCCCTGGCTGGTGTGGCTCAGTGGACTGAGCATGGGCTGAGAACCAGGGGGTTGCCAGTTCGGTTCCCAGTTGGGGCACACACCTGGGTTGCAGGCCAGGTCCCTAGTGGGGGCCATGTGAGAGGCAACAGCACATTGATGTTTCTCTTCCTCTCTTCCTCCTTCCCTTCTCCTCTCTCTAAAAATAAATAAATAAAAAAGTTGAGATATTACTACTTACCTTACAAAAATAAAAATAGTTATATATATTAAAAAAAACTATGAACAGTTGTATGGCAATAAATTAGATACCTTAGGTAAAATGGAAACATTCCTGGGAAAAAGCAAATTATCAAAACTGACTCAGGAGGAAGTAACAAATAAAGACATAGAATTAGTAATAAAAAAGAAGCCCAGGTACACATGGTTTCACTGCTGAGTTCTGCCAAATGTTTAAAGAAAAATTAATACCATGTCTTCACAAACTCTTCCAAAAAGTGGAGGGAACATTCGTCAGCTCATTTGTTGAGGTTATTATCACCCTGGCATCAAGTGCAAAAAAAAATCAAACTAAACAAACCACAAACCAATATCTGTTATCAATATAGATGAAAAATTCTCAATAAAATCTCAGTAAACAAAATTTAGCAGCACATAATACAAATGATTTTATACCATGACTAAATGCGATTTATTCAAGGAATGAAAAATTATTTCGACATACAAAAATCAATATAATGCACTGTATAAAGAGATTAAAGGACCAAAATTACATGATCATCTCAATATATTAAAAAAAGCATTTGAGAAACTCCAACATCCCTCAGATAAAGTCACTCAAGAGACTAGGATTAAAAGATAATGTCTTCAAACAGATAAAGGCCATTTATGAAAATCTCACAACTAGCATCATACCTAATCATGAAAACCTTAAAGCTTTCTTGCTAAGAACAGGACCAAGAGAAGAATACTCATAGTTGCCCCTTCTGTTCAACATATTCTAAGAGGTTTTAGCCAAGTGACTTAGGTAATAAAATGAAATAAAAAATATGAAGATTGTAAAGGAAGTAGCAAAACAATTTCTATTTATAGATAACATGGTCTTGTATATAGAAAATTACTGGTATAATGATTCAATTTTAAAAACTATTAGACCTGAAAAAGGAGTACAGAAAGTTTGTAAGATGTACAGTTAATATACAAAAATCAATTATGTTCCCACACAGTGTTAATGAAAAATATGAAAATGAAATTAAGAAAAGAACTCATTTACAATAGCATCAAAAGACTAAAATATGTTCATCAAATTTAACAAAGGAAGTATAAGATATGTGCACTGAGAACTATAAAACATTGGTGAAAGGAATTAAAGAAAAACTAAGTAAATGAATAGATGTGATGTATTCATGGATTGGAAGACTGTATTTTATTAACATGACAGTGCTTCCAAATTGATCTACAGATTCAGCATAATCTGTATGAAAACATTGCCTGCTTTGTATTTTCTGCAGATAATCATGAGAACATTTAAGGGACCCAGAATAAAGAAAACAATTTTGAAAGAAAAATAAAGTTGGATAAATCACACTTGCTGATTTAAAAACTTACTACAAACTTACAGTAATCAAAATGGTGTGGTACTTGCATAAAGATCGACATATAGATCAATGGAATAAAATTGAATGTTCAGAAATACATTCAAATTTGCAATAACTTTATTTTTGCTATGGGTGCCAAGACAAGTCAAAGGGGAAAGAATAATCTTTTCAACAAATGCTGCTGTGATGATTGGATATCCACATGCACAAGAATGGAGTTGGACCCCTACATACCACAGTATTAAAAATTAACTCCAAATTCATAAAAGACCTAAGTGTCAGTGCTAAAATCATAAGAGTCCTAGAAGAAAGTATATAAATAAATATTCAAGACCTTGAATTAGCAACATTTTCTTATATATGACACCCTAAGTATAAACAACAAAAGAAAAATAAAGTGAATGTTTTCAAAAATAAAAACTTTTGTGCTTCAAAGAATACCATGAATAAAGTGAAAAAGCAACCCAAAGAATGACAGTAAATATGTGTAAATCATATATCTGATGAGAGAGTTGTATCCAGCATATATAAAAAATTATACCATAAAAATCTTAAAGGAAAATATAAGTAGTAAAATCTCAGATAACATAGCAATATTTTTGTGATATATATCCTAAGGCAATGGAAACAGAGCAGAAAATAAACAAATGGGACTACATAAAATTAAAAAGTTTCTGTACAGCTAAAGAAACCATCAACAAGAGGAATAGTGAACCTGATGTATGCAAGAACATTTTCTTCAGTGATATATCTGACAACAGTTTAATCTCCAAAATGTACAAAGAGCTAATACAACTCAACACCAGGAAGACAAACAACCCAATTAAGAAGTGGGCAAAAGACCTCACCAGACACTTCTCCAAAGAGGACATACAGAGTGCCCATAGACATATGAAAAATGCTCAACATCACTAATAATCAGAGATATGTAAAATAAAACCTTAATCAGATGTTACACCTGTCAGAGTAGGTACCATCAATAAATCAACAAACAATAAGTGTTGGTGAGGATGTGGAGAAACAGAGACCCTAGCGCATTCTTGATGGGAATGCAGTCTGGTGCATCCAAGTGGAAAACAATTTGCAGTATCCTTAAAAAATTAAAAATGAAACTCCCTTTTGACCCAGTGATTATACTTCTAGATATATACCTGAAAGGTCTCCAAACACCAATACAAAAGATACATGCAGCCTTATGTTTATGGAAACACTAATTACAATAGCCAAGATGTGGAAACAGCCTAAGTGCCCGGAAGTTATGAGTAGATAAAAAAAGCTGTGGTACATTTACACAATGGAATACTATGCAGCAGTAAAGAAAAAAAGAAGAAGAAGAAATTCTTACATTTTGTGATGGCATGAATGGACTGGGAGAAAATTATGCTAAGTGAATTAAGCCAGTCAGTGAAAGACAAATACCACATGATCTCACTTACATGTGGAATCTAATGAACACAATTACAAACAAAATATTAACAGAAACTTAGATATATAGAACAGACTGACAGCTGCCAAAAAGTAATGGTGGGTGGGATGAAAGACGGTGAAAGGATTAAGCAAAGAACATTTATGTAGAACTCATGGACATGGACAACAACAATATGAGGATTGACTTGTGGAGGGGAGAGAGTGGGCCAGGGCAAAAATGGGGAGAGGGAGAAAGAGCAAGAACAACTATAGCAGCATGAACAATAAAAATGTTAAAAATTATCTCAACAATAAAATTATAAATAACCCAATTAAAAATGTGCAAGAATTTGGATAAGCATTTCTCCAAAATGACATATGAATGCCCAAGAGCACATGAACAGATGCACAACATTATTAGTCATTAATGAAATGCAAAGCAAAAGCACAATAAGATACCAATTCACTTTCACTATAATTGATGTAATCAAAATTTGACAGACAATAACAAATGTTGACAAGAATGTGGAGAAATAGGAACCATCATACACTGCAGGTAGGAATGCAAAATTTTTCAACTTCTGTAGAAACCAGTTTAGCAATTCCTCAACCAGTTAAACATAAAATTACCATATGACCCAGAAATTATATCCCCAGGTGTATACCCAAAAGTATTGAAGGTAGGTATTCAAACAAATGCTTGCACAAGAAGAAACAATCCAAATGTCCATTGACTGATGAATGTATAAATAAATGTCATATGTACATACAATGGAATACTACTCAGTTATTAAAAAGGAATGATGTACTGATTTTTGATGTAATGTGGGTGAATCTTTAAAACATGAACTTTGGGTATTGAGCACACATGTAATATACAGGTCATGCATCATAGAAATGTAAAAACCTGTATGACCCTATTAACCAATGTCACCCCAACAAATTTAATTTAAAAAAGCAAATACATAAATACTACAAAAATATAGCTCTTTATTTTGAAAAAAAGAGAAGACATTATGCTAGTCAGAGAAGCCAGTCCCAAAAAATGACATATTGTATAATTCCATTTATATGAAAGAGCTAGAAGAGACAAATTTATAGAGACAAAGCAGATTAGGGGTTGCCAAGGTTTTGAGGGAAGTATAGAAAACAACTGCTTAATGGGTAAAGGATTTCCTTTAGAGATGATGGAAATATTCTGGAATTAGTTCATTGCGATGGTTGCACAACTTTGTGACTTCACTAAAAACTACTAAATTGTATATTTTAAACAAGTGGATTGTATGGTGTATGAATTATATCTGAATTTTAAAAGCAATTAAAATCAATGAAACCTTAATTCAAAAGACAGTCAAAGGTAATCCTAAATTTCCCTTCCCACTATGAGCACACAGACACATAACACAGATACCTACAGTATAAAAAGTAAGGAATAAAACCAACAAGCAAGCAAAATATAACCAGAGACATTGAAATAAAGAACAAACTGACAGTAACCATAGGGGGGTGATAATGGGGGAAAGAAATGAAAGGGTCATCAAGGAATATATACAAAGGACCCATAGACAAAGTGAAAGGGGGGTAGGATTGAGGGTGGGAGGTGGGGTTGGGGCATGGGAGCATGGTGGGAAGATAATGGAGACAACTGTACTTGAACAATAAAAATAAATAAATAAATAGTGAAAATAGTAGCTTATTTGTGTTAGATAAATAAATGGTCTGAGAAAGGTCACTGGGTCTGAGCAAAGCTAAGTTTCAGTTAGGACAAGCCCATAACAGGAATAGGGGAGTAAAGTGTTGGTGATGGAAAGGGAATTCACATACTACGTGGAGCAGGAATCTCACAAAGCTTAGAAGGTGATGCTAGTGGAATGGTTCCCTTTACGTAAAGTGGGAAGGAACAGGTGAGGCAGCAGGCTTAAAGATCCTCTGGGGTAGGTGGGCAGACTGGAGCCTGCAAAAGCAGAGACAAGATACTGACAGGAGGCACGTGGTCAGGGCTAAGAAAATGAGAGTGCAGGGTAGGTAGAGTAAGAATCTGGGATAGGAAGCAGGATGTGGAAAGGTGGCATGCACCCCAAACCCCAGAGTCAAGTAGAAGACACCTATTACAGCTCTAAACGCTGAAAGGGTGGTGATCTAGATTGCAGGGGTAGATAGGTTAGCCTAAGGCAAACTACACAGAAAGTATGCACAGTACCCTGAGGGTGGCTTCTCAACTTTGCATTGGTTCAGAATTCCTAGCAGCCATCTCTGAGCTTGCTATACTTGTTTCAGAGTGTAAGAAAAACTAAAACTATGATCAAATATTCAATAATTTAAGATATTCAGTCATGATACAAATGGAAAAGATTCTAATGGTCTGAATAATCTAGTTTAAACCAGTTCTTGCATCAGCTACAAGAGTTTGAGTAGTCAATACACTTGGCTATGGACACTTTTTCTAAAAATGTATTTCTTTCTGCCTAGATGTCATTTTAAGATAACATAGTTCATGAAGGGGACAGCCTTTTGGATAGCAGCTTCATGAACAAAATGAGATTTTGTAATTATTATAGAAATATAGGCACAATGCAACTAAATATATAGAGAGACAAAGGTACCAATTACTCTGATGCAGTAATAGCGGGCATTAGTTTTTCTATCTTGAAGAAAATCTGATATACTTTTCACTGTTCCTGTCTCTTCCTTCTGCCTAAAATATTCTTCCCCAAGATATTTGGATGGCTAACTTTGGTACTTCTTTCAGTTCTTTACTTAAGTGTCACTTTCTCAGTAAGGTCTACCCCAATTAGCCTATTCTATTAAGGCATCCTACCCAAACCATTCTGCATTACCCCTTACCCCTTCTCTATCATTTGTTAAAATTTTGTAACATTTATAACCTTCTAACATGCTACATATTTAATTGATTCCATGTCATTGTTTCTCCTTCCCTGTTAGAATGTGAGCTCCATGGGAGCAGAAATCTCTGTCATTTTTGTTTACTGATGTATACCTAGCATCTGAAATAGCACTTGACACATGATAGACATTCAATAAATATTTGTTAAATAAACCAATTTATCACATGTTGTATAGCTGGTTTTATGTACTTTTGATAGGTGTGTGATGTTTATAAGCATAATATTATTTCCCTATTATTTGGGAGTTCAGAATCTTGACATTCTTTTTCTCTTTTTCTTGACAACCAACCTGTTGTGGAAAAACAGACTCTGACACGACGTGGGGTCAATGGAGTGAGTGCTTTATTAACGCATGCGGACCCAAAGGAGACAGCCTCCAAATTCTGGGCACTGAGGAGGGGTCAGGCAGATGGTTAAATACCTTTGTAACAAAGTCGGGAGAGGAGGAGTCACGCGGCACAAGCAGGGAGCAGGAGAGTGGGAGCCAAGGACACAGAAGCAGAGGGCGGAAATTGTCCCGGGGCCTGGGACAAAGAGATAGTAGGAGATTAACTGAGTCCGAGACAGAGAGTCAATTAGTTAACAGGTGGTCGTCTGGAGCCTGGGGGCCAGCCGGGAGTTATCAGAGGTCTGGAACAGAGTGCCAGCTTTAACTTCTATTACATTTTAACTTCTATTACAAACCCATTCTACACCTGTAACTCCAAGCTCGTTACTTGAAAACAGATGTATCCAATTCTAGGTAGTGAGTAGAAGACTATATATAGATTAAATTTAAAAAAAAAAATGAACTCTGCTCCAGTGGAGGAAAATACAGGCAAGGTTGGATAAAACCAGATCCGGAATGATAGCAAAGCATAGTTGCAGATGCTTGCAGAAGGAAATAAGGCACTAGCATTCCTATCCTCAGATAAAGATACACTGACAGTTGGGCAGGAAGGTTTCTATGTAATTAGTGACTAGACAAAGTGTGCAAAACAATTATCCTACAAGAGTGTTCAAGAAATCTTAATGTAAATATCTTACTGCCATGATTAGCAGAATGAACCTTATTCTGAATGATATAACAAAATCTTCTTGGTAAAGAAAGGCATGGGAGGATATTTCCTGTTGCTTCTCGAAATGAAGAACCTACTAGGAAGTGGTGATTGTGACACAGAAAGGTTAGAATCTGAATAACATTTCCACCGGCTTGTGAGGACAACTCAGCAGGCAGCTTAATGTAATGAAAAGAACATGCCTTGGGGCTCATGCCTTGGGGTCAGTTGAGGCATTTAATTCTGGCTCAGCCACTTACATTCCTACCTTTAACACAGTCTGAGGAGGAAAAAGGAAGAGTGCCTCTTAGTAACTTAGAGAAACACACTTTCATGGCCTATAATAATCAAAGTGGCTTTAGAGCAAACTATTTAGATTCAATCTTTTAGTATCCACTAATGCTTCAGAGAACATAAACTAGTTCCATTAGTGCTGGATACAGACAGGCGGTGATGTTCAGTGGCATCAGAGAGGAGATGTGAGAGATATATAAAATCTAAGCATGAACAAGGACTTCTAAAAGCCTCTGAGCATTCCCAGTAGCCCTTCCCCACCAACTAGATGATGCAATTAGATTCTGTGGGAATTAAAGAATACTAATTCTTAAACAAAAACTAATCCTATAAAAGTGTTGACAGAAAATGTTATATAACCCTTGAATCTCTGTTTTGCTATCATTTGCTAAGGTTCCTAGACCTTGTTTATAAGTAGTACAAAGTTATCTGCTTACCAGATAGGTGTTGTTGACATACACAATGAGAGGGCCAATTTCAGCCTAAAACACTCAATGATAGAGATTCATAAAGAATCATGTCTTGACTTCCAGACAAACTTCTGTGACCATATTAACAAAATTATCAAATATAAATCAGGGTATGCTATTTGACACAGTTATTGTGAGCTAATTCTAAGTGTGAGAGAACTTATGAGAGATGTAACATACACAGAAATGTTGAAACTTGGGGACAATTTCCATCATATGTGTCCACAAAAAACAAGTGTTTGAAATCCAGAGTCAGTTTTCTACAATAGGAAATAGTAAAGGTATATGTACAGAGCCAGATTTGGGAATCATGTAGGCCTGGGTTCGAATCCTGGCACTGCCACTTCCTAGCTGAAAATCTATACTTTAACTCCTTCTACCATTGCCATTGACACATTGCTACATGCTTTACATGTCTGTTTTGAGGAATAAATGAAGTGATGTTAGCAAAGGGCCTGGCTTATAATAGGTGCTCCCTAAATATTAGTTCATGTATTCATTCAACAAACATTTGTTGAATACTCTCTGTATATGGCAATCACTGTGCTAAGTATTGGGAATACAAAGACAAATGAGATAGAATGCCTGGTCTTAAGTATGTCACAACTAAGACAAGGAGATCCAGAAATAAACAAGATACAGTATGGAAAACCTGACAATATAAAGCAGTGCATAAGCTATTATGACCAAACAGAAGAGTTAAGGAAGGTTTCCTGAAGTAGATGATGGACCTGAATGTTTAATTGGGAGCTCTTGAGATGAAGGGGCATAGAAGGGTATTCCATGCAAATAGAAGCAACCCGACCAAAGGCCCAGAGTTGAGAAAGGTGAGAAACAACATAGTATTTGCAAGGCATTATGACCATTTGGGTATTGCCTAAGTATATTTTATGAGGGAAAGAGTTACTGAAGGTGAAAATGGAAACCTGGACAAGGAAAGTTTTAGAATGCCCTCCTTTTCTCTTCCCTCCACTCCCCTCCTTGGAAAATCCAGAACATGTAGTTATTCTGCTTATGGCCAGAAGAGAAGGAACTTACTCCTTTGTGGGCTATTTATATGGTACATATTGTAAATAGAGGGGTCATTTTGAGATCACTTACCTTCATTGCTACTGTAATCAGAATGTGTAGAAGAAAAAAGTTTTCTGGAGCTCTTGGTTGGGCTAGAGGTTTTAAGAGCTGTGAAGGTAGGTTCTCGTTGCAATAGAGTTTAGGTAATTAAAACTGTGGGCTCTAGATGCAGAGCTGGATTTTGAATTTTATTACATGTGTTACCTTAGGCTAGTTACTTAAATTACAAGCCTTAGTTTCCCTAACTACAAATGATTTAATAAAATTATGTACATAAACCACTTAGTGCCAGGCATATACAATGGAATATATAAATACACTATTGCTATTATTATCTGAAGACTATCTACTAAAGATTTTTTTAAGGTTTTATTTATTTATTTTTAGAGAAAGGGGAAGGGAGGGGAAAGAGAGGAAGAGAAACATCATTGTTCCAGAGATACATCCATCAGTTGCCTCTCACAAGCCCTCTCCTGGGGACCTGGCCCACAACCCAGGCAAGTGCCCTGATTGGGAATCGAGCCAGCAACTTTTCAGTTTGCAGGCTGGTGCTCAATCCCCTGAGCCACACCAGCCAGGGCTATCCAGTAAAGATTTTATAGAAGAACAATGAGTCTCACAGTTAGCCCCATTTTCCCAATTATTATTTCCAACACTCCTAACCTTTATTTATTTATTTCATTCTATTTGTATCTGACTTAACTATACTATAGTAGGACCCCAAGCTCCAATTTTATCATACCTGTAGCCATAACAAGGAACATAGCTGACTACTTACCTGTCAAATAAGAAAAGATACTGTTTTCTTCCTTATTCCCCAGACAAATTCATCTCTGAGGAAGACCATCCAGGAAACCACTGAAATAAGACTATGCATTATTACATAGATAATGTTGTCTTCTAGGACTTTGAATTTGCATAAAATATTAAAATGTACAGGTATAAGTAATCATCTAATTAAGAGGCAAATTGAAGGATTCATGTTTTTGGGTGAACTTACTTTGAGTTTTAAATTCAACCTCACAAATGGTATCAAGAAAAAATTATACTCAAGCCTATGTAGTACATTCATGTGCAATATATTTAAAATCAATTACATTTAGAAAAACTGCCTTTTGACCCAGCAATTCCACTCTTGTGATTATACTCTAAGAACCCTAAGACACCACTTCAAAAGGACCTATGCACTCCAATGTTTGGAACAGCACAATTTACAATAGCCAAGTGCTGGAAGCAACCTAGGTGCCCATCAGTAAATGAATGGATCAAAAAACTATGGTATATTTACACAGTGGAATTCCATGCAGCAGAAAGAAGGAGTTCCTACCCTATGCAACAGCATGGATGGAACTGGAAAGCATTATGCTAAGTGAAATAAGCCAGGGCATGAAAGACAAATACCATATGATCTCACCTACAAATGGAACCTAATCAACAAAACAAACATGCAAGCAAAATATAACCAGAGATAGTGAAATTAAGAACAAACTGGGTAGAGGGGAGGGAATTTCAGGGAAAAAGGGAGGGGATTATAGGAACAAGTATAAAGGACACATGGATAAAAACTAAGGGGGGTGGAAATGGGAGGGAGGTGGGGAGCACTGGGTGGGGGTGGCCTGGGACGGGAGTAAACAACAGAAAACTGTACTTGAAAAACAATTAAAATAAAAAAATTAAAAAAAAGAACAAACTGACCGTAACCAGATAGGAAGTGGGCAGGGATAAAGGGGGGGCAATGGGGAGGAGTTTTCAGGAACATGTATAGGGGACACATGGACAAAACCAAAGAGGGGTGGATTGGGGGTGGGAGGTGGGGATGGCTGGGGTGGGTGGGGAGTTGTGTGGGGGGAAATGGAGACAACTGTACTTGAACAACAAAGTTAGAAATATAAAAAAGAAATAAAATAAAATAATAAAAAATGCTTAAAGTGTCCATTAGTAGATGAGTGGATAAAATATCTATGGTACATTTACACAACAGGAATACTACTCATCCATAAAATACTAGAAAATTTTACCCTTTGTGACAGTATGAATGGACCTGGAGAACATTATGCTGAGTAAAATAAGCCAGTCAGAGAAAGATAGATACCATATAATTTCACTCATATGTGGAATTTAATGAATAAAGTGAACTAACAAGCAAAATAGAGACAGAGTCAAAGATAGAGAGCAGGCTGACAACTATGGGGAGAGGAATTGGGAATGGAGGAATAGGGCAAAAAAAGAACTCATAAACATGGGCAACAGTGTAGTAATTGTGGGGAGAGAAGGGGGTGAGGTGGAAGAAGGTGTAAGGGGGATAAATGGCAATGAAAACTACAATAAAAATGAACTATTAAGAAAAAAAAGAATGGTCAAAACCATAGCTTAAGAAGTCTTTGACCAAATTGCTAAACATAAACTTACCATTGTTTGAACCAGCATTCCAGTTCTATATATATATATATATATATATATATATATATATATATATATATATATATATATATATATACACAATACAAATGAAGACATATGTCCACACAAAAACTTGCACTCAAATGTTCATAGCAGTGGCTAAAGTTACTTTACCCTTAATTGATAGACTTAAGTAACTAATACCTGTGGAAAGCTGTTGTTCCAAAATCATGTTACTTTTTAATAAAGGCTCCTTTCCTTTGTGACCAAACCTTTGCCTCTGGACTTTTGTCTAGAGGGTGGTGGTGGGCAACAGGACCCCACTTGCTGTTCAGTAACAGTTTCCTTGCAACCCAAGAAGAAGTGAGGGAGTGAATCCAAAGATGGTGCTGCATAGTGTTTCCCAGCCCTGACTTAACACATAAAATCACCAGAAGAGCTTTGGAAATACAGATGGCAGGCCTCATGCCCAGAAAAATTCAATTTGTCAGGACTACGGCTGGCCGTAGGTGTTTAGTCCTCTAGACCATCCTAGTTTGTGGCCAAGGTTAAGAACAACTGCCCTACAGTTATATTCAAGGAATTAAATCCACTGGTGATTGTGGGTCACATATGTTAGTATGCCAGAGTGTCATCTTTTTTGTTTAATATATGGTTTCTTGGGTCCCACCTCAAAACATCCTGAATCAGTGGGTTTGGCAAGATGCTTGAGCCAATAATCTGCACTTGTAGCAAGCATGTGATTCTGGTGCAGTGGATCAAAAGACCACACCTTCAGAAAAATACACTGGAGCCATTCCCTTTGTTCTCTGAAGACACCTGGTTTATCTTTGAGAAAAGAAGCCTAAATGGCATGGGGGGAAGACAGTCTGTTTTTTAAAATGAAGTGGAACTATTTCTGTCCTCCAGCAATCAAACACAGGAAGAGTATTCATTGCTTTGCTGAGTAGTACCAAGGTATCATGTTTTCACCTGTCTGAGCATTGCTTAGGTCAAGACCAATTTGAAATACAGGCTAAGTACAAGCACTTGTTCCTTCTGCAATGCCATTGGTACCATTAAAGAAATTATTTCACACATTTTTTGATACAATGGGCATTACCACAAACACAATTGTTTCTGTTTCACCCAGCAGGCTTGTAAAAAAGTACATGAGTACAGTATTCTCATTTTGAAAGGTGGAGAAATTGAGGCAGAAGCTGACCCTAAGGCAGGACTATATTAGATTGGGAAAATTTAAGGCCCTGATTTGATTTGTGTCAAAAGCACTTTAACATCTCTGACATATTTTTTTTTACTAATCCCCTTGTGAAGCAAGGTGGGGGCAGGCGTCATTCTCCTCAGATCTGGCCTTATCTATGAGATGAGCAGATAAGCAACTATTGATGGCATCTTAAGGCCCTACTACCAATAGACCTCCCTCATCCCTGATGCCTTGAGTTCCAGCTTGAGCAATCATTCCTTTGGACTGTTTTATCCTCTCCACATGTCTTTTCATGTACAGATACTTTAGTAATGGGTTACATGGCATTGGATTTAGCAGGTGGCATCATTTGCTATACAGGAGAGAATAAGCATGAAGAGAGCAGTGAGAATCAAGTAAAAGGAAACCATTACCCTAAGAAACAGCTCCAAGAAGTAGTAACTATGGGAAAAGGATGTTTTAGATCAGCTTCACCTATTTCTCATGTTACCTGGAGCAAGCTCTTGTCCCCAAGTGCAGATGGGGTAGTTCAGGAACTTTACCATGTTGGTTAGAACTGTGTTCAGGGACACATTCCTCATTAAAAGCAAAAATTCCAAGATCTAAGAGGAACTAAATCACCTTAGAATTAATATACTATATACCTACCATCTTTTCTTTTTAAAGTGTTGATCTTTGGGAAATATAAAGTCTTTCAATGCTAAACCAGTCTGAGTTTGCCAGACATTGAATTATACCCTTAACATAGAGAAGAAGCCCTCTTACTTTCCTCTTTGAAAAAGGAAAGCTATTCTCTTTAACTTGTCTTAGCCCTTTGTTAAATTGAAGATTCCAGACTCTCTTTTCCTTATCACATTCTTTGGAAACAAAAAGAGAGGATGGTCAGGATCTGACCTTAGTAATGTCAGATGGAGGTTGGATAGAATTAAACAGAAAAATCTGCATGCAGAGTTCAGAACTCAATAGCTTTTCCAGCTCTAGACTCCGGAAAAGTCTAAATATGGGTCCCTTATTGTGAAATATGCTTTATGGGGGATGTTTACATAGAAATATGAGTTCACACAGCTGGTTCAAAGCAAACTACTGGTCAATGTGTGCTCTTCACAGAGGTCAAGGTACAAAGCACAAGGGCCAAGAGGTTCGTGTAAGATAACTAGAAGATCAAGGTCAGAAGAGAATGGTTTTTATAGGTGAAAGGGTATATGTACCAGGCCAGAAAATGCTTTATTGTGACTAACAGTGATAAAATTACCAAGCTGTTCAAAGATAGGTGGGCAAGCTGCCTGTAGACATCAGCAACTATAATCTTAAATCTGAGACACAAATGACAAACATAACCTGTAAGGAATCAGATTACAAAGGGAAGAACAAGAAGCTCCTGACTCAAGACTGATCCAAAAAATAGCTGAAAATTTGAGTTCTTGGTCCCAGCTCTACCATGAGCTTACATATGGAACATAGGCAATTCACTCATTTATAGAATGAAGGGATTAAGCTAGAGCAGTTTTTCTAAACCATGATATGTCACTGGCATATTGCAGTACTCTCTTATTTATCACACATATGGAAATGTTTACAACCTCAGTCACATGTAGAAAAATGTGCCCTGCACAGATAATTCATGTAATATGTAGGTATCAGAGGAAAAGTTTAAAATGTACTGATATTGAGCACTGTTTCTCCAATTTTAATGTTTACAAATCACCTGTGGATCTTGTTAAAAGATCCAAATTCAGTAGGTCTTGGGTGGAGCCTGATGTTATGCATTTCCAACAAACTTCTAGGTGACATTGATGTTGCTGATCTATGGACCACACCATGAATATCAAGTATATTGGGTATCATACCAGCTCTAAAACTCTATGATCCTTATGTATAATTACTCACTATCTTCTCAGTCCTCTGTCTTCCAAATCTAGGTCGTGATTGGCCTAAGACAGGGTTGTCAAACTCATTTTCACCAGGGGCCACATCAACCTTGCAGTTGCCTTCAAAGGGCTGAATGTAATTTTAGGACTGTATAAATTGGAACTACTCCTTAACTAGGGGCAAGGAGCTTGGCACTGCCACCAGGTAGAAACAAGGTGCTGGGCTGGATAAAACAAGGTAGAGGGCCAGATTCGTCCCGCAGGCCTTGTGTTTGCCACCTGTGGCCTAAGATATCAGGCTTTGGTGAGTCTTCTGGTGAGGCTAAGTAGGTAAAATGGGGAACTAGGGAGACCACTCTCCCAGCCTGACCCCATATGCCAAGGTCAGTTGCTTGTGTGCTATATTTAACATGTGTGTCAGTAGTTCTGACTCTGGGTTCAGTGATACTACTACCTCTTTGGTAGAACTCCTTGCCACATGAAATTTGTGGGCCAAGTTGTCAGTGACATACTTTCTAGGATTCCATGGCATCATAAAGTTTGGTAGTCCATTGTCATCAGAGGCAGGCTCTTAAAGGCAGAGAAGAAACACTATTGGGGAAAAAGAATGACAAATCCATGTGGGAAATCTTTCTAAGACTTCTGGCATAAAGTATTTATCTCATTTTATCTATATGATTTCCTGAACATCTGCCTTCCATCTTAGTGAACCCTCCTTATTCAGTACTATGTACCCAGGGCCCATCACAGCAGATAGCACAGAGCAGGTATTCAGTAAATGTTTGTTGAATGTATGTATGTGTGTATGAATGAGTGAGTGAACAAATTAATAAATGAATGAATGAAGCAACTGTACCTACAGTGTGCTTAAGGGAAACTTCTTTGGGGAAGTCTGCAGGAGGAACAACAGAAACAGCAAGAGGCAGAGAGCAGGGAAGCATGAACTCATTCAGGCATAATTGCCTTAAGTGTCCCTGACCTTGTACTGCCCTTTGTTGTTCTACAATACACAACAGGATGCACCTGCCCAGACATGGGAACTCCAGCTGGGTAGATAGGAAAGCTGATACAAAGCCTCTGTTAATTAAAAAGCTTTTACAATTGGAACTGTCTTGTAACACAAAGTGTCGTCCCTCCTGGTGGGTTTGATGTTTACACGTATTGCGAATATACAATGAGCAGTCTCAGGATTATCTCCTAATCCTGAACCCAGCAAAGGAAACAAGATCTATCCAAACTCTCCACTGCTGTTATTTATTATGTCAAAATCAAAAAATAAATTGATGAACAGCCAGATGGCCAAGGAAATCAAGTACACTTTTCTATGGATTTATTAATGGAAATAACATTAAAGCTTTTCTGCCCTAATTTCCTTTGGTTTCTTACTCCTTGGTCCTATTTATTTCTGAATTCCTAGGTAAGTAATACCACTGATGACCATGCTAGCACTTTGAGAATTATCTACTCAAACAATTTACACTAAGCTTTGCAAATCTAGGGGAATTTCTATTTTGAAGAAGAATACTAATTAAAACAAGAAGAGAGATCAAAGAGTGTGGGGAAAATGGAAGTGAAAAGGAAATTCTCATGTATCTCACCTAGAGGTCATGTACCTAGGCCACCTTATCTCTGCCATGCCTGCTAACTAGAACCCCTTTAGCCCCACCAAGTAGATTTGCCATCAGGATATAAAAACAACTAGCCAACACAAATTCTTTCATTGAACAGTTGCTTTTCTGAATTAGCCTAGGAAAACTATCCTATTGAAATATCGGGATAGACAAGTGTTACTGCTTGTTTTGCTTAAAGGAGAACTCTTCTGTAGCCTCCTGGCTGCACTAAATGACCTGGTCCCCAAATTGGAGAGGCTAAAGTCCAAAAAGACCAGAGAAGCTGGAGAGTATTTTGTGAGTTTTCAAATGAGAGATCAGTGTGCTCCCCTGTACCAATAACCAATCTGCAGCCACTGTGAAGTAGACCCAGACCAGAGGTTCTTCCCGCTAAAGCCTCAGAATAATTACTGCATGAGCTGCTTTATTTTCCAGGGCAGGGGGGAAAAGGGGGAATATTTATAAGAGCTTTAGAAGAAAATCTAAATTCTCCTTCCAACATTACTAATTTTCTCTTTGAAAATTAGCAACTCTCTAGTAAAAACCTTAATGGTAAACCTTATTAGGGTTTGTGTGTAAGAAAGAGTACCTACTAATGGCCCTTAATGATGAGTAAATGGATTGCTCAGAATATTACTTATTCTGAAAAGTAATGATTGTCTCACTGCAGCAAGAAAAGGGATGCTAAGTAGTTCCTTTACATGAGTGTTCCTTTTAGTGCTGGCCTTTGCCAGATCTTACACACTTGAGAGAATCTAAACAAAAAGGACTCATCACCACCTAGTAACAACGACTAGAAAATGCACCCAGAAATTGTTTTTAGTCCATTTTCCAAATGCTTCATGGTGCTTCCAATCAATTTGTGGTTCCAAAGGTTGGAGACCATTGATCTAATGGAAACAAAACCAGAAAGTAGGGAAGTCTAATTTTTTCTCTCTGAATCAAGCCTCCACTAACAGGCAGGATGATGTAAACCTTTCATCTAGAAAGTGAGAGGCTTAGGCTCAAGGGCTTTAAAGTCTAGTCCTGGGAGATAGGTGATCAATGTTCCCAAGATTCTTTTCAGTTTGTGAATGGAAAGGTGACATTACTTAAGCACACATTTGAAACATGGAATTGATTGATTGAAAGCAAAAAATGCTTTGCAGGATTACTGGTTTCTGCATTTATTCATCATGCCTGGGTGTGGAAGTAGCACCCTAGCACTCTCCTTGACTAAAATGTATTTGAGATCTGCTATCTCTCTATTATCTTATCAGATTATTCATGTTTTCATAACATAACTCCCCATCTTTGTGGTATGGGGAGGTCTTCCTTCCAAGATTCTTTAATTCATATCATAATGAACAATGTAGAATAGAATTAGTCCTTCCTAAAATTCTCTTACCTTCCCAAGCCAGTGACAATAACAATAAGACTAGAATTTATTGAATTTTGCTACATACCATGTACCATGCTAATGCTGTATACCTATTATCTAATTTAACCCTAACATGATATATAGAGGGTAGATGTAATTAACCTCCATATAACAGATGGGAAAGTAGAAACATAAACAAGGTAATACAGCTTGTGTGTGCTCAAACCAGGACTTAAATCCAGGTCGTTTGACTCCAAAGTCCATGCTCTTTCTACTACATTGTACTGCTTATCATTAAACTATGATAAACCAGCTCACAAGCCTGGCCCACAGCTTGGGAAAGATTCTGCCACAATTCAAGGATAAATACCCAGTAGTGCAACTAAACTGTATTCATATTATACATATAATTATACATATAAATATGTATCCATATTTGGATTTGTGAAGAAATTGTACATATCTTTTCTAAGTCATTGTCAAAATAACTCTTTCTGTTTGGGAGCTAATTTAGGAGGATCATTTTTTTCTCAGACATAGGTAATCATGCTCTCTTTCAACACAACTTAGTCTGATGAGCCTTTCACTTTTTTCTTCCAGCAAATGGCTGTTGTGACATTATTATGTTTGTTAACTTGACTTCATCATGATACTAAGTTCCCACAGATATTACTATTAATGAAAATTAGAAATGCAATAAAACACACAGATAATCCATATAACAAAAAAAATCCAAAAAGCAAAAAAAAAAAAAAAACATGTTGGGAATTAACATAATAAATAGAGAAATGGAAATTAAAACAAAAACCAAAAATGAGGTACCCCTCCTCAGTTTGGGGAAATACTATATATTTTGTAAGAACCAGCTTACATGATAAGTCTGCCTATATTTCATAAAAACTGAGGTAAACTAATCTATTTAATCTATTTAATCTTTTGCATTCTTATGGAAATATAAGCAGACCTCTGTTATAGCACTTGCCACATTATCTTATCCTTATCTACCCCACTAGTTTGTGAATTCCTCCTAGGAATTGCCTATATTTCATTCAGCTCAGTGTCCACAGTACCTGGCATACCACGTAACTGATTGCAAGTTCAATTTCTAGATTCCTGTTAGTGGGAAAAAGTATACCTATTAGCTACTGGAATCATTGTACATTGGTACAATATTTTTAGGACTCAGTCTGTATTAAAAATCATAAAATGTTACCAGCCTCAAAACCAGTAAACTCACCTTTACAATTTCTCAATGAATATATGCATAAATACATTTGTAATAATATAATGGGAAAATATTGAAATGGCTTAAAAGTCCAATAATAGGGATATTATTGAGAAAATTACATCAGTTTGGTATAACAGTAGGCAGCCATTCATAATGAAAGATAAGAAAGCATATAACAACAGGAAGGAGTATTTATGAAATACTGAAAGGATTCAAAAGGAAAACTCAGCATTGTATGTTTACCATGATTACAACTACGTTATATATGTATATACATAAAATTTGGAAAGGAATAAGAAGAAATGAAAATAATTATATTTAGTTGGTAGAGGTTGAAAACATTTTCTTTTAAAATGTCCTTTAATGTGATTATAACATTTTTATTTTATAAAAATATTTTTTTATTTATTTATCTTTAGACAGAGAGGAAGGGAGGGAGAAAGAGAGGGAGAGAAACCTCAATGTATGGTTGCCTCTCACACGCCCCCTACTAGGGACCTGGCCCACAACCCAGGCATGTGTCTAGACTGGGAATTGAACCAGCGACCCTTTGGTTTGCAGGCCAGCACTCAATCCACTGAGCCACACCAGGCAGGGCTGATAATAGTATTTTTTAAAACAAGAATTTTAATTCTAACTTATGAGTGGACCTTACCTGAAAAACATGTGTCCTGAGATTCCATTTGTAAGTCAGGTGTCCGGTACACCAAAATAACATGCAGAGTGTTTGTGGAAAGTCTCAAGTGATTTTGAAATGTCCTACTGGAGTTAACCAAATATAACTCAAACACTATAAGTTTCCAAATGAAAAGTGTTACTATCCAAAATATATGAAGAATTCATACGACTCAACACCAAGAAAAACAATCCCATTAAAAAATAGGCAGAGGACCTGAATATACACTTCTGCAAAAAGGACATACAGATGGCCCATAGACATATGAAAAGATGTTCAGTGTCACTAACTATCAGAGAAATGAACAGTAAAACCATGATGATATATCACCTCACAACTGTCAGAATAGCTATAATCAATGAATCCACAAACAAATGTTGGTGAGGATGTGGAGAAAAGGGAACCTTCATGCACTGTTGGTGGGAATACAGATTGGTGTAGCCACTATGGAAAACATATGGAGCCTCTTCAAAAAATTAAAAGTAAAACTACCTTATGACCCAGCAATTCCATTTCTAGGTATATATCCAGAGGAAAACACAACACTAATTTTAAAAAATACATGCACCCCTGTGTTCATTGAAGCATTGCTTATCATAGCCAAGAGATGGAAGCAACCTAAGTGCCCATCAATAGATGAGTGGATAAAGAAGTGGTACATGTATACAGTGGAATATTACTCAGCCATAAAAAGAATGAATTCTTACTATTTGCACAAAATGGATAGACCTAGAGGGTATTATGCTAACTGAAATAAGTCAGATAAAGACAAATACCATGTCATGTGTGGAATCTAGAGAACAAAATAGACAAACAAAACAGGAACAAAGAAATGCATAGATACAGAGAAAAACTGATGTTTGCCACATGGGAGGGAGGGAGGGCTAGGTGTAAAAGGTAAAGGAATTAAGAAGTACAAATGTTAGTTACAAAGTAATCATGTGGATGTAAAGTACAGCGTAGGGAATATAGTCAATAATACTGCAATTTATGGTGTCAAGAAGGTACTTGAATTCTGAGGGGATATCATTTAATAAATTATGTAGTTGTCAAATCACTATGCTGTACATCAAAAAATAAAGTAAAATAATATTAAATGTCAACTGTAATAAAAAGTAAAATTTTTAAAATAAAAAGTAAGAAAAGTAGTATAAAACTACATTATTGCAATAAAATAGGAAAAAGAGGACCCTTTTACTTTTCCTGAATGCTGGTGATACTTAAGGGAAAGAAGTTTAATTTGAGGAAGATAAGAAATGTGGGTAGAGACTTCTGTGAAGATTCTTAAGGGGCCTTTTGACATTTTCTAGTAACGAACTATAGAAATCATCCCTGGAAGGATAGTCTTTCTTTTGACATCTTCAAGGACTTCAGAAGTTTAAGGCACTGGTTCCTCGTATAATTTCATAATATAATTTATGAATTTCTCCTTCACTCAGGTGCATCACTATCACTAATCTTGTGCATTTCAGACCTGAATCAGGTCATTTCTTTTTCTTTGTAAACAAATGAAATGAGTACATAAGAAGAGAGAAAAGAAACTTTCCTGAGATAAACTCAGGATTGACTAAAGCCCTCTGACAAGCAAGGGTTTAAAGAAACATTCATGCAGACTGGTAGGAGGGGAAGAGACAGGGAACCTGGCAGAGAGGACTCACAGCAAGACAGTGGACCACATGGGTGAGGTGGGACTGTCTGACCAGAAAACTAAAGATTCAAAACCTCTAGCTATAAAATACTGTGGGGGTTATGAAGCCTGAAAAAATTCCTAGTCTCATAGGAGAGTTCATTGGAAAGGGGCTAGAGAGAAGCAAGCAAGCAGCATTGTTCCCTCTCTGACCCCTCCCCAACAGATAGCACGAAAAGGCAGCAAAGAAGGTTGCCCCACCCTGGCAAATACCTGAGGCTCGACTCTCCCTTCCAACATATCAGTGCTTTAAGACAGAGATATATGGCCCAAATGAAAGGACAAATCAAAACTCAAAAAAAAGAGCTAAGCAATGAGGAGATAAACAACCTATCTGATGCAGAGTTCAAAACACTAGTAATCAAGATGTTCACACAATTGATTGAGCTCAGTTGCGAAATGAAGGCTACATGAAGTGAAATAAAGCAAAATATACAAGGAACCAACAGTGAAGGGGAGGAAACTGGGGCTGAAATCAATGATTTGGAACAAAAGGAAAACATAAGCATTGAACTGGAACAGAATGAAGGAAACAAGAATTTTAAAAAATGAGGAGAGGCTTTGGAAAGTGTGGAACAAATTTAAATGGTCCAACATCTAAATCATATGGGTACCACAGGGAGAAGAGGAAGAACAAGAAATTGAAAACTTATTTGAAAAAATAATGAAGGAAAACTTCCTCAATCTGGTGAAAGAAATAGACTTCCAGGAAGTCCAGGAAGCCCAGAGAGTCCCAAATATATTGGACCCAAAGAGGAACACACTAAGGCACATCATAATTTAGTTACCCAAGATTAACGATAAGGAGGAAATCTTAAAAGCAGCAAGAGGAAAGGAGAGAGTTAACCACAAAGGAGTGCCTGCAACACTATCAGCTGATTTCTCAAAAGAAACCTTACAGGCAAGAAGGGGCTAGAAAGAAGTATTTATGGTCATGAAAGGCAAGGATCTACATGCAAGAATACTCTCCAGTAAAGCATTCTTTTAGAATGGAAGGGCAGATAGATAAAGTGCTTCCCAGATAAAGTCAAGTTAAAGGAGTTCATCATCACCAAACCCTTATTATATGAAATGTTAAAGGGACTTACCTAAGAAAAAGAAGACAATCAAAATACGAACAGTGAAATGACAACAAACATATCTATCAACAACCAAACAAACAAACAACAACAACAACAAAACCTAAGCAAAAAACTAGAACAGGAACAGAATCAGAGAAATGGAGATCACATGGAGGGTTAACAGCAGGGAAGGAGAGGGAGTAGAATGGGGAAAGGTACTGGGAATAAGAAACATAAACAGCAGGTAGAAAATAGATAGGGGGAGGTTAAGAATAGTATAGGAAAGGTAAAAACCAAAGAAGTTATATATATGACCCAAGGACACAAAATAAGGAGGGAAATATGGGTGGGAGGGGGTGTGTAGGGCAGAGAGTAATAAAGGAGGGAAACGGGACAACTGTCATAGCATAAGCACCAAAATATATTTTTTAAGAAGGTGGAGAGTATACTAATAATTATGTAATTACAAAGAGTGATCCCCTTAAACCCTGGAATTTATTTATAAAAATTGTATGTTTATACTTACATGTTTAAACTTCACTCACCTTTAAAGTACTCTCCATTTGATAAAATATGCCTATTGGGATTGTTTTTCCACTGCTCAAAACAGTTTTTGAACTCATCGATTTTGATACTGTATAGTGCTTCTGCCATTTTTTTTTCAACACTTCCATATTGGCAAAACATTTTCCTATGAGGCTTTTTTCAACTTAGGAAATAAAAAAAACTTCCCTCAGGGCAAATCAAATGTATAGGGAGGATGGGGCACAGGCTTCATGCCATTTATTTGATCAAACACTGCTGAAAACTCAGTACAATGTGAGCAGGTACACTGTACATCACTGATCATGAAATGCACAAATGTGCTGAAAGAGTCTTCAATTCATATCAGATAGGAAAATGGCGGTCAAGTAGGTGGAAGCTGAGTCCACTTGCTCTTGTCCCGAGCTCAGTTACTGGGCTGATCTTCTGACAAGTAAACTGAACATTCAATGGAATCTTGGCTGATAGGAAAAGTTTGTAAGCACAGGAGTACAAAAGATGCTTCACAATGTGTTCATACAAGATGTGGTGGGGCTTATGCCTCTCAGTCAGGCAACCAGAGGGGAGAACCCACCAACGAATGAACCATCAATAATTAAAGTACAAGTACAAGACAGTACCCATTAACTGAATAAAGGGGAACCTTAGAGCATACAGATTAGGAAGTCAAAAAGCCTGTACCACTGAGTTCCACAGAACTCCTACCACAGAGGCCACCTCATGAAGACAGTCAGTCAAAGCAGAGCAATCTGAGATGCAGAAATAAACAAAAAAAAAGTCACCTAAAATGGGGAGACAAAGAACCCCCAATCAAAAGGAAAGAGAAATACCCAGAAAAAGAGCTAAATGAAGTTGAGGCAAGCAATCTATCAGATAAAGAATTTAAAATACTGGCTATAAGGATGCTGAACGAACTCAGTAAGAACTACAGAAAACTTTATAGAAGCTAAAAAGAACTTATTGGTAACTATAGTAGCATGAAAAAGGACATAGAAACTATGAATAATAACCAGAAAGAAATGAAGAATACAACACATAAAATGAAAAATACACTAGAAGGAATTAAAAGCAGGCTAGATGAAGCAGTGGACTGAATCAGCAAGCTGGAAGACAATATAGAAAGAAATATCTTGTCAGAGCAACAAGATGAATAAAGACTCAGAAAGAATGAGGATAGTTTAAGGGAGTTTCAGGACAACATGTAATGTAATAATATTTGCATCATAGGAATATCAGAGGGAGAAGAAAAGGAGCACAGGGTAGAAAACCTGTTTTAAAAAATAATGACAGAAAACTCCCCTAACTTTGTGAGGGATAATATCATTCAAGTTCAGGAAACACAGAGGCCCTGGTCAAGATGAACCCAAAGAGTCCTATTCCAAGACTCATCATAATTAAAATGGCAAATTTTTAAGACAAAGGGAGAATTTTACAGGCAATGAAGGGGAAATAGCTAGTAACATACAAGGGAGCTCCAGTAAGGCTATCAGCTGATTTCTCAACAGAAACACTACAAGCCAGAAGGGATTGGCATGAAGTATTCCAGGTAATGAAAAGCAAAGACCCACAACCAAGACTACTCTATCCAGCAAAGCTCTCATTTAAAAGTAGAAGGCAAAATACAATCTTCCCAGACAGAAGAAGGCTAAAAGAGTACATATCCACCAAGCAAGCACTGCAATAGGTGCTAAAGGGACTGCTTTAAAAAGGAGGGGAGAGAGAGAGAGAGAGAGAGAGAGAGAGAGAGAGAGAGAGAGAGAGAGAGAGAGAATAGAAAAATGGCAATGTATAAGTACCTATCAATAATAACTAAAATGTAAGTGGATTAACCATACTTTATCCAGACTCATCAAGACAACAAGAGAGTGGACCCAAATAAACAAAATCAGAAATGAAAGAGAAGTTACAACAGATAGTACAGAAATACAAAGAATAGTAAGAAATTACTATTAACAAGTATATGCCAAGAAATTGGACAACCATGGCAAAATGAACAAATTTCTGGAAGCATACAATCTTCCAAACTGAGTTAAGAAGAAACAGAAAGCCCAAAAAGACCAATTACTAGAGAAATCAAAGCAGCAATGACAAAACTCCTGGCACACAAAAACCTTGTATCAGATGGCCTCATAGTTAAATTTTACCAAATATTTATGGAAGAATTAACTCTATCCTTCTCAAACCACTTCAAAAAAAGTTCAAGAACAGGGAAGGCTTGCAAACACTTTTTTAAGAGGCCATTTTCATCCTAATTACAAAGCCAGGTAAAGACACAAAAAAGAGAGAAAACTACAGGCCAATATCTCTGGAGAACATAGATGCTAACATACTCAACAAAATGTTGGCAATATGGATTCAGAAATACATTAAAAAGGTTATACACCATGATCAAGTGGGATTCATCCCAGGGATGCAAAGATGGTATAATATTCACATATCAATAAATGCAATGCACCACATAAACAAAATGATATGATCATATCAATAAATGCTGAAAAAGCATTTGATAAAATCCAGCATTCATTTATGATAAAAATTCAATAAAGTGTGAATATAAGAAGCATACCTCCACATGATAAAAGTCATATATGAGAAGCCTACAGCCAACATTATACTCAACAGGCAAAAACTAAAAGCTTTCCCTCTAAGATCAGGAACAAGACAAGTGTGTCTGCTTTCACCACTCCTATTCAACATAGTACTGGAAGTTCTAGCCACAGCAATCAGGCAAGAAAAGGAAAGAAAAGGCATCCAAATTGGAAAGGAGAAAGTAAAACTGTCATTATTAAGAGATGACACTATAGTGTACATAGAAAACCCTATAGTCATCACCAAAAATCTACTCAACCTGATAAGTGAATTTGGCAAAATAACAACACAAAGTCAATATTCAGAAATCAATGGCATTTTTGTATACCAACAATGAAATATCACAAAGAGAACCTAGGAAAAAAAACATTTACTATACCAGCAAGAAAAATAAAGTACCTAGGAATAAACTTAGCCAAAAGACCTGTACTCAGATAACTGTAGAACACTGAAGAAAGAAATTAAGAAAGATACAAATAAATGGAAGCACATACCATGTTCATGGTCAGGAAGAATTAACATCATTAAAATTACATACTATCTAAATCAATCTATAGATTCAATGCCATTCTTATAAAATACCAATCAATATTTCACAGATCTAGAACAAATATTTCAAAAATATATATGGACTGAAAAAAGACCCCAGATAGCCTCAGAAATCTTGTGAAAGAAGAACAAAGTAGGAGGGATCACAATACCCAATACCAAACTATACTACAAGACCACCATATTCAAAACAGTCTGGTACTGGCATAAGAACAGACACATAGATCAATGAAACAGAGTAGAGAACACAGAAATAAACGCAAGTCTGTGTAGTCAATTCTACTTGACAAAGTGGGAATTAGCATTCAATGAAATAAAAATAGCCTCTTTAATAGATGGTGTTGGGAGAATTGGACTGGTATATGCAAAAAAAAATGAAAAGAGACCACCAACTTACACAATATACCAGAATAAACTAAAAATGGATGAAAGATTTAAATATAAGTCATGACACCATAAAAATCCTAGAGGAAAACATAGGCAGGAAAATTTCATTTACCCATCTCATCAATATTCTTGCTGATATATCTCCTAGGGAAAGAAAGATAAAGAAAAAAAAAAAACAAATGGGACTACATGAAATTAAAAATCTCCTTCATGACAAAGAAACCATCATCAAAATGACAAGGGAACTGACCATATGGGAGAACATATTTGCCAATGATACATCAGGAAAGTGTTTGATCTCCAAAATATATAAATAACATATATGACTCAACATAAGGAAGGAAGAAAAATGATTGATAACAGGGGATAAATGAGGGGTCATCAAGGAACATGCATGAAGGACACATGGACAAAGCTAAAAGGAGTGGGTTCAAGTGTGGGAGATGGGAATGGCTGGGGAGGGGGTCATGGTGGGGTGAAAATGGAGATAATTGTACTTTAAGAACAATAAAAATAAAATTAAAAAAGGTTAAAAAAATGGGCAAAGGACATGACTACTTCTTCAAGAAGGACATACAGAGGGCCCACAAACATATGAAAAAATACTCAGCATCACTAGCCATCAGAGAGATGCAAATTAAAACCACAATGAGATACCACCTCTTACCAGTCAGAATGACCATCATCAATAAATCAAGAAATGACAAATGCTGGCGAGGTTGTGGAGAAAAGCAAACCCTAGTACACTGTTGGTGTGAATGCAGAGTGGGGCAGCCACTGTGGAAAACAGTATGGAATTTTCTCAAACAACTAAAAATGGAACTGCCTTTTGACCTAGCAATTCCTCTGCTGGGAATATACCCTAAGAATATCAATTCATGAATTCAAAAGAACCTATGCACCCCAGTGTTCATAGCAGCACAATTTACAATAATCAAGTGCTGGAAGCAACCTGAGTGCCCACCAGTAAATAAATGGATCAAAAATAGTGGTACATTTATGCAATGGAATACTATGCAGCAGAGAGAAAGGAGTTTCTACCCTTTGCAACAGCATGGATGAAACTGGAGAGCATTATGCTAAGTGAAATAAGCCAGGCAGTGAGGGACAAATACCATATGACCTCACCTTTAACTGGGACTTAATCAATGAAACAAACAAGCAAGCAAAATATAACCAGAGACATTGAAATTAAGAACAATCAATCTGACAGTAACCAAAGGAGAGGTGGAAGGGGAAAATGGTGCAGGGAAGGGATGAAACATTTTTAGGAACAACTATAAAGGACACATGGACAAAACAAAGGAGGGGGATGGAAGCAAGGGACGGAGGTGGGGATAGCTGGGTTGGGGGGGAGTTGTGGTAAATGCAGACAACTCTAATTTAACAACAATAAAATAATTTTAAAGAAAGAATCCTGAATCATGAATTCAAAAGAACCTATGCACCCCAGCGTTCACAGCAGTGCTATTTTCAATAGCCAAGTGCTGGAAACAGCCTGAGTGTCCATCAGTAATGAGTTGATCAAAAACCTGTGCTATATTTACACAATGGAATACTACACAGAAGAAAGACGGAATGCCTACCTTTTGTGGCAGCATGGATGAAACTGGAGAATATTTTGCTTAGTGAAATAAGCCAGTCAGTGAAAGACAAATACAGTATGATCTCACCTATAAGAGGAATCTAATGAACAAAATGAAGTAACAAATAAAATGGATCCACAGGCATGGAAACATGGAACAGACTGACAGTGACCAGAGGGGAAGGTTTGAGGGGGATAATGGTGGAAAGAAGGGGGAGGGATTTGTCAAAAAAACATGTATAGCCCTGGCTGGTATAGCTCAGTGGAATGAGTGCAAGCTGTGAACAGAAGTGTCGCTGGTTTGATTCCCAGTCGGGGCAAATGCCTGGATTGCAGGCCAGGTCCCTAGTGGGGGCCATGTGAGAGGCAACCACACATTGATGCTTCTCTCCCTCTCTTTCTCCCTACCTTCCCCTCTCTCTAAAAATAAATAAGTAAAATCTTTTCAAAAAGTTTTTAAAAACATGTATGAATGACCCATGGACATTGACAACAGTGTGGGGTTGACTGTGGGAGCAGGGGATGGGATTTGCAGAGGAGGGAAAAGATGGGAAAATTGGGACAACAGTAATAGAATAACAATAAAAGTTATTTTAAAAATTCATTGAAACTGAACACAGCCTCTCACAACAACACCAGCTAGTACACTGATACAGATGAGTACACTGATACAGATGAGTTCCTAGATCACCCACCTTGTGGTGAAGACTGTGTTACAAGGAGTCCACCCTCCAGAAGATAATTCTGGGTTTCTTTGCTGGGGTGTCCCCTCTCATATAATGTCTTATGAGTTCAAAAGAATACAATAGGACTGAAAATATAGCAAATATCTATGTATATCAAAAGAAGAATTAATGGGATTAGTTCTGTAAGGTCTAATGATTATCCAGGATAATAAGGATATGATCAAATTATTTTTGATATGTTAAGCTTGCATGTTGTCATTTCAAAGATAACCATTAAAAGCACTGAAACAGAGTCTATAACTTTCAAATTAGTTGAGGATAAAATGAAATGATTAAACATTTATATCCATTTTAAAAACAGGGAGAAACAGGAGAGCTGAGAAAATTTGAAAGCACAAAATATTATGGTAGATATAAATCCAAATAGATCATTAATTATATCAATCATAAATAGACTTAAAGCTCTATGTAACAACAAAGATGCTTTGACTAGATTAGCAAAATGATTAATCAAATGTTTATAAGAGGCACATCAAGAAAATAGACACAGGATAGTTGAAAGTAAAATAGGGAAAGAGGATATTTCATGAACATGCTAAGGAAAAGAAATACAATGTAGCTGGTTTATAACTTTTAAAATTGACTTTGAGGCAAAAAGTATTTCTAACGATGAAGAGGGTCACTTTCTAATGACATCAAGCTTAATTTACAATAATGTTATGGCAATTCTAATTTTGTATTTCTTAGTGTCATAGCCTCAAAATATAAATGGCCTATAGAAAGTCCCATGGGAATGGGCGATTTTAAGCACACCTCTCTCAGTAATCCACACAACAAGCATGGGGGGAAGGGAAATACAAAAGTTTTAAATAATAGCCCTGGCTGATAGGGCTCAGTGGATTGAGTGCTAGCCTGTGAACCAAAGGGTTGCAGGTTTTATTCCTGGTCAGAGCACATGCCCTGAGTTGCAGGACAGGTCCCTGATTGGAGGCATGTGAGAGGTAACCGATTGATGGATCTCTTACACATTGTTGTTTCTCTCCTCTTTCTCCCTCCCTTCCCCTCTCTCTAAAAGTAAACAAACAAAATCTTTTTTAAAAGATGTAAACAATACATATAGCAAATTGTCCTAAGAAACTGATATAGATCTCAACACCCCCAAACTGCAAAATACACATTTTTTCTAAGCATACATAGAACACTTTCTTAAAAATTAAAGCTTCAACAAATTTTTCATCTTCAAAACCATGCAGTTAACTTGATTTTACAGACATGCAATAAAGCTAAAAATCAATAACCAAAAGGTAACTGGAAAATATATAAAGTAAATTAGAAAACATTTTATTGTATTTTTTCCATTACCATTTATCCCCATTATACCTTCTTCCACCTCCACACCCCTCACACAGTCACCACACTGTTGTCCATGTTCATGGGTCCTTTTGTCTTTTTTTCTTGATTCCAACCCTTGAGCAACCCCAGACTTGATGGGTACTTTTGTCTTTTTTTCTTGATTCCTCCAACCCTTGAGCAACTCCAGATTTGTTAGCCTGCTAAACATTTTTAAATGGGTAAAATGATAAATTATAATGCAAGTTAGAAATTAATATAAACTGGAAGTTGATGAAAACCACACTGAAAACTACTACATACCTGCAAGATTGGGAAGAAGTAAACAGTCTGACAATAGCAAACACTGATGACTCTGTGGAGCAATAGGAACTCCCCTATACTGATTATTTAAATTTACAACAATGCTAAAATAAACTTCTTATCTACATGAATATATGCATACATTATGAGCCAGTGATTTTACTCTTAGGTATATATACCCTAAAGACTTTTGCACATATGTCCCAGGATATGTACACACAAAATTTCATAGTACTATTGTTTGTAATTGCTCAAAACTAGAAGCAGCTTAAATGTTTAATAACATAGATAATAATGTAGATTATAATAATAATGTGGGTGAACAAACTGAAATTTATAAAATAGAAGGCTGCACACAAATTAAAGTGAATGAAATACTGGCACATGCAGCTACATGGATCAATTTCATAAATATAAAGGGAACTATGGCATTCATAAAAGCATGCTGTATAATTCTGTTTATATAAAGTTTTTAAAAAGCAGTCAATATAAACTTTAGAGATATATACCCATGTGCTACTAATGGAAAGATAAACAAGGAATCATTAAAACAAAGTGGTCATTGTGGTTCCCTTTGTGAGGAAGGGTAAGGAAGAGGAATGTGATTTAAGGAAGGAACAAAGCTCTCAAGTTGTTCCATTTTTAAGTGGAGTGAAAGTTGCACAGGTGTTCTCTTTAATACTATTATTTAAAATATACCTGCTAGATATGCACTTTTATATGTGTAATGTACTTCTCAAAATTAAATCTAAACAAATATATTAACTTTTAAAACCAGACAAAAGAATGTGGTTACTTCTTTAACTTTTTTTTCACTCATTCATCAAGGATTCATTATACAAACATTGAGTTCCTACTATGTGCCAGGTATTGTTCTAGAGAAGACACTGTAGATACAGTAATAAGACAAAATGCGTGCCCCACACCTTTTGTGTTACAAATGACAAGAAAATCAAACTCAAACTAGCTCATACACCTGAAATGTCTAGAGGCAGATTTATCCTCAAATGAGGTTTGATCTAGCAGCTCAGTAATGTCGCCAAAGCTCTTCCTGTCCCTCTGTTCTGTCCTATGCAGTATCAGCTTTATCTTCAGGTTTCACATGATGCCCCCTCAGCATCAAATGTGCCCTTGCTTGTTTTCCACTACTATGGAGACCCAGCTTCTAGCATACTTTGACTTCAGTGTCTACTGGAGGAAATTCTGAAGCACAACCAACTAAGTCACCACACTGCTGAAGTGGAAAAACTAAGGCAAAAAAGAGTGGCAGGAGCAGAGCAGCCAGTGCTCTGACACATCCATCAGTTACAGCCATTGGCACTAGGTGCTTGAACTAACAAGCACCTAGCATCAGTGTGGGCTAAGTGGCTGAAGGACACAGTCACTCAGTAGGTTCTTAGTTGAGTCAAATGATGGTCTGTGTGTGTTTGAGTTGTGGCTGAGCTGCCACTGGGGTTGGAGTTGATGCTGTTGTACTAAATATTGTGTATCCCATGGTTCATAAATCAACAGATACTTCATCTTCAATGGGAAGAATGACAGCAGTTAAGGTAGTCTTGATGTCATGGAGTGGTATTAACTGAATAAATCAGAACTCTGTCTCTGGGTAAAATTACTCTAGATGTTTGGAGGGCAAAACCTTGCCTAAATAATTTGTCCACCATTTCTGCTGTAGCGCCTGATTGCTCAATTAAATCATTCATGAACATTTTGTCCCCAAGTGTAAAGGGTAAAACAGACGTGCTTTTCCTCTAATCCCAGCTCCTCTACCAGCTGGCTCATTGGGATTAGAGTACACCTGCTGCATTCTCAGCTACAAACTTCCCTGCGTGAGAATTTACATCCAATCCCTTAACCAAGTCCACCTCATCCATCACCACTACCCACCTCAGAAAGAGATTTATGGGTGGGGAAGGTCACTACCAAGCAATCAGGTCAAGTGAGTAAAGCCTGAGGTCCTGAACCATAGGAAAAGTAGTCTTGAATGTGTTCCAGATATGTTCATTCTATTAGTAAGAGCATAAGCTGTGAAAGGAAATTGACCTAATCTTAAATTTTGTCATTTATTAGTTATGCAGCTTTCACCAAATACTTAACTTCTCTGGGGAAAAATAGCACCTACATTATAGAGTGAGTAGTGATGAGAATCAAACAAGATAATGCATGCATGGTGTTCGGCATGCTTCGCACAAATTAACTGTGCATGGTGTTTGGCATGTCTGGTACAAATTAACTGAGCATGGTGTTTGGCATGGCTGGCACAAATTAACCAAGGATGGTGTTTGGCATGCCTGGCACAAATTAATTGCTTAATAAATGTAAGCTATTATAATTATTGGCAGGAGCAGGGCTGATATTGAGAGCAATAGCTTTGACCACATAGCTGGATGCTGTCATGTAGAACAGCTTAGCTACACAATCAGGCTGGTCTTCAGGGAATATTGGCTAGTTTCATAGACCATCAGTAAACTAGGAAACCTGAAACTTAAAAGAAAAAAACATTACCAAATGGCTTCCCTAGCTAATTCTATCAAACATTCAAAGATTTGATATCTACCCTTCTCTAATTCTTCCAAAAAAGTGAAATGGAAGCAATACTTCCTAGCATATTTTATGAGGCCAGTATAACCCTGGTACCAAAACCTGGCAAGGATAACATACACACACAAAAAAAACTATAAACTAATATCTCTGAAGAATAAAGATGCAAAAATCCTAAACAAAATACTAGCAAATCAAATACAGTAATACATTACAAAATAACACATCACGATCAAGTGGGGTTCATTCCAGGGACACAAGGATCATTCAGCATATGCTAATTGATCAATGTGATACAGCACATTAACAAAATAAAGGACATAAAAATCACATAATCAGGAACATTGTGACGGAGTAGAAGGGAGCGTATTTCGCTTCCCTCTACACACAGGAGGAAAAACTGGCTTATCCACGGAGGAACAGAGCAGACAGAGAAGAGTACCACAGCGTATTTGAAAATAGGAGTCCACAAAGCTGTAGCAGTCACTGAAAAACCAGAAACCAGACGGTAAGAAGGATATTTCAGGACAGTAAGGTCCCAGGGGGCAGCGCAGGGACCGGGGTGTATTTGTAGCCCCAGGCCCAGTGCCCAGAGTGGGCGCTTGGTCTACCACAGACTGCTTGAAAGCAGAGGGCCTGCCAAAATCCTTGGGAGAGAGCGGGGTCACCTGCTCCCTCCCTCCCCGACAGACCAGGGTTTCAGCAACACCAGCAGAGTTCTGGTCTAGGAGAAGGGAATAAGGACAAAGAGGCAAGATGCACGGGGCTGTGATTACTCACGGAGTCTGTGGTCGCCAGCAGGGGAGAGCTGAGAGTCAGGCTGTGACACACACTGACCCCAGTAGTCACTGGGCTGGCTGGAGAATTGGGCTACAAGGGGCGCCAGGCTTGAGTAGGAGGAATTTATCAAACAGAGAGGCTGTGGAATCTGCTGTGACAGCCCCAAAGCTGACTCCCAAACCAGCTGGGCAGAGACCCCAGGGTTAAAGGGAAGGCACGGCAACTCCCACCGGTAGCACTGGGACGGGTTTGGGCCCAAACTCGCTGGACCGAGGCAGACCAGCCTAGCCTAGTGTGCACCCCTACACCCCAGTATCTAGCGATAACCACCAGGTAAAAGCACTCTGAAGAAAACCAGGACTCCCATATTGAAGATATTGGGGAAAGGAGTCAGACTAGCTGCTGGGACAGTGCTTACAAGACAGGCTGAGTAAACATCGGGAAGGGAGAAATGCCACACCAATCACTCCCCAGCCTTCTGCAGCCAGCAAGACCAGAAAAGCCAGTTTGGCCAGTTTGAAACCAACAAGAGGTGTGGGGTTTTTTTTTTAATGCAGTTTTTTAAAGTAATCTCTTTGGTATTATTATTTTTTTTT